>JADGJH010000037.1:8066-39271 GCA_027596945.1 Physocladia obscura
GTGTTTGTGTTGTGAATTTTTTGGCTTTGGCTTTTCTTTCTTTTTCCGTTCAAGTTTCAAGTAATACTACTACACTTTATTATTTTATGCACAACTATGTTATGAGTTTTCTGTTTTTGTCTGTTTTTTGTTTTTGAAACTTAATGGCATACAGAAAAAAAAACCAAGGTTTGTGTCAAGATCATTTCATTTATTTATTGGATTATTTTGTGTTGTCAATGTAAAAGCAATGATGGGAAAAGGATTCGACGCATGCCCAATAAATATTTCGCATATTTTGAGGAACTAAGACTGTTCGAGTTGGTTGCTAGCGAAATTTATTCAAACAAGTGGATAAGACCAGAAAAGAGGGTCCAAAACAGCAGATATGAAAACAGCGAATTGAGGACATCCGCGGATAGAACATGAATCCAGGGACTGAATGAATTGTGCGGTGATTGTGGGAAAAATTGACCCGGCTGCAATCCCGTTTTAAGCGCGAGACCAAGCGAAAGCAGCGCCGACACCGCGCCAAAGAACAGAAATCCGCTGGTTCCCTGTCCATGCGTATGAATTTTGTGTGGTATGTCGACTGATTATGATTGCATTCAACGATGTGGAATGCGTACCGTCAATCCCAAAATTCCAGCCGCGGCGCCTGCTATTGCCGCCAACATCGATCGCGACCACAGCACAATGTACATATTCTTTTGCAGAGCAGTTCCCGAGATCGGATTGTACTTGCGGTTCTCGTCGTCGTCTTCAACAGTTTGTTGCATTTCAGTTGTTTTTCTTAATTTTTTTTTACTTATCATATTTCATGCCTATTTCAAAAGTAAATTCATAATGCCATCGCTGGCGGCAATGAGTCTCTTTACATCTGCATCGGTTAAAAGCTCTCCATTTTCTTGCCATCCGACGTCATCGCCTACAGAAATTTCCTCTCGATAACTGATACGACCATACTCAACAGCCAGACCAAGTTGCTTGAATCTCCTGTCAATTCGCGTTTTCAACTCTTGCAGCGTAGCATCACGCACAGGCATTGCTGTGATATACGAATCGTCACCATAGCGAAAACGAATCTTGACGAAAGACGGTGATACTGGTGCCTTTGGAGCGCTCAATTTTCGTTGAATCATCAAATTTGACGCATTATTCAGAACAGGCGAGCTGCTTCTAGCTATAGCTTGAGTTTGGTATTGGTTTTGGTTTTGATAATGAACTGGCAAAAACCCAGTTTTTGGAGAAGGAGGAGCGCTCTGCAAGGAAGAAGAAATAGTGCTGCTTTGTGATGAATTGAGATTTTGGGATCCAACATATGGCCTGCTATCCGAAAGAAAGCGTTGTCGAGGAGAAGGTGGCGTGTTTGGATCCATCATAATGCTACCATATCCCTGGTAAACCGGCTGTGCTGAAAAACTTTGCGGAGATGACATCATGCTCCCATGATTGGACGTTCGAAGAGTTCTCAGGTATTGGGAAGGAACTGATGGTACTTCTGGGGGTGGACTAGTCAAATCTTCAACACGGAAATTGAATCCTTGCATTCCAGTGCTGCTGGAGTATTCACTCGGAGCATGGGAGCTCGCATGTGGATTTGATCTTGATCGCGACATTGATGAGCCAGATTTTGGCGAATATAATGGATCAAACGGTGGAGACACTGGACTTCTTGCAGCACTACTTTTTTGGTAAATTTGCTGTTGTAGCTCATACTCTTTGTGCTGCTGTTCGCGCTGTTTTTGAAGTTTTTCGATTTCATAAGCTTTTCTTTGATTTTCGACTTGCTTTTCAATTCGAGACTTCCACAAAGTTACTTGTTCCATATTCATGCATTTCATACTGAATTTTGCTATATCCCGCTCCAGTTCATTCTGCCAGTTCACCCGAAGCGAATAAACGCCGATATCGGGAACAGATGTATCTTCGACCCGAGCGATATAGTGCAATAGAATGGCACCATGAATGACGGAGCAATAAGGAATGCTGCGGCTATTATTAGTGTTTCCGTTGATTTCAAGGTCGCTTCTTTTTCTGCTGAGATTTTTGAAGTCGCGTTTCGTACAAAGTAAAATTTTTTCGAAGAGGAGCATATGGTAATTTTCGCTACCTACAAAGGCTTCAACAGGAAGTTCTTCCATGAGAAGCAGATCACCAAAGTCTGTTGATTTAACATCCTTTTTATTTTTTTTTATTTTTTTATTTAGATAAGGTAAGTAATTAGGGTTGGTTTGTTTTACCTTCCAATCATCAACACTTTTCATAAATTCAGTTTTCAATCGTGCATTTTCTCGTTTTCGTTGCATTTCATTGAGAGTTTCCGATATCCTTCGAATTGTCTCTGAACCAACTTTCAAATCTTCATTTTCTGGAGATAATTTGAGAAGTTCTCGCAAAAACAGGGGGTATTTGAGAAGGCGTTGTAGGGGTTTGATCAAATATGATTGAAGGAGTTGAATTTCAATGATGTCATTGAGAACCTTTTTATATTAATTAGAATAAATCGGGGTTTCTAAGCAAAAGCCAACCATGAGATCTTGCGAATGGCTTAAGATAATTTGCGTCGCATTTTGATAATTTCTACAAAACGGAAAGTATACTTCGAAGTTACGCTCCTATAGTGAAATAATGTTAACACGCTTTGCTGCAAAACAAAGTCGCATACTCACGTTTTTGATAAAAAGATATCCAATATGCTGTTTGTTAGAATCTCTGGACAAAATCTGCTCAAGATCTTCAAGAAACTGACGCTGGAATTCAACCAAGCTATTCAAATTCGAGAAAACGTCCAGCGCAACGTTGTGATAGAGGTTTCTGATGGACGGAGCAGTTGCGATCAACCCATTCTGGTACTCCTGCATGAGTCCCAGTGACGCTACATAAGACCGCTCTGTGTCAAGAAATTCCGCCAAGAGTTGATTTCGTTTGATGTTATCGTTTGAGATCATGGCTGTTCTGTTCCACACGTTTTTTTTTTGTGTTTTGGGAGAAGTGGACAAATTTTCAGGCACGCTTGATGGATCAAAAATAAATGTATTATTAATCCTTTTTGAAATGCCCTTAGAAAACTGTCTCTGATGGTGCCTCTTACAAACATAAACTGATGAGCTCAAATATGGCTGGCGAAGTTGCAGTAAACAAATACTTGCATAGTTGTGGAAGACTTCGGATACTTTGAAATTTTGGAACTATCGATGCGAGTAACACGACATGTTATAATAAAGCAGAACAGATTGGTCAGTAAGAGTACTCTAAAATAAAGTCATTTTTACTCTGAACTATTAAATTAAACAGCATCTATTTGAATTCAGCAAATGAAGTGGCGGATTCGCAAACAACCATTTTTCACCAGATACTCGCAAGCGTGGAGTGTTGACAGCTTGGAGGCACCAAGAATTTGTATTTGTTATTTTATTTCGTTCTCAAATTTTTTTTTTCAAATTTTCTTTCATTTTTTCTTTAAAAGGAATCATGGGAAAGAAAAACAAGAAAAAATCGAATAACCAAGTAAATAACAAAGTAAAAGGAAGTCGAATGCAGAAGAAACAAGAAAGAACATATCAATGAGATAAAGAAGAACCATGCGAGGGATTATACTTTTTCCTCACTCTTTTAGTAGTCTTTCATTTATATTTTGGCTGGTGATTCTAAACTATTCTTTTTGGTAAGGCAGATAACGAAAAAAAAATTTTTGATTTCCAAAATTAAGACTTCAGAGGGTTGACAACAGACTGGGGAAATCAAACAGCATTTTGTTAATTCAGGTAAGATTTTATGCATTATTGAGCTTGTATATCTCAATTCTTGTCGCTTTGTGCTATAATCACCCAATTTGTTATCATCATTGGACTAAAAAATTTTTGATTACTTTTTGCAATCTTTCTTCACATGAACACACCTATATTTTTTCTTCAAATATATCTTGTGAAAATATATAATTTTTTCTTTTGGCAGTTATGGCAGAAAGTAGTGTTACTTGTAGAACCCAGTCTCCCGCCTTAAATGTTTCGACTAAAGGGTTAAAAACAAAAAAAAAGTCTTCAAACAGCAGAAAATAGTGATGATTCTGAGTAATCAAGTGGCAAACGCGGACGATCTGGCAGACGGCCTTAACAAGGGAAATAGATTACCATTTTCGAGTCCGACGTTTGGATGGAAATGCATAAGAGACGAAGTCATGCATGACGTGTATATTTCATCAAAATCTAGTGACCGTTCACTTGCTTACCACATTGCATCATCGATTGAAACTTCTTCGGTAAGAACATCAACATTCCTGTGCATACTTTGTAAACCGATCAGACGAACAGAAATGCAAGTATCATGTATTTACTGACTGGACTTGCCACAATATGGGTTCAAACGATCTCGAGTATTTAAACGAGGTACTTCCTCGCAGCAAACTTTTTGTTATTCTTATTTCTGTCGTCATGATCGAAGAATTCAAAACTGCCCATCAAAGAGTATGTTATCCACTGCTGGAATTAGAAAGGGCAATGGATTTGGGCAGTCGACTAGCAATTATTCCGGTTTTCCTGGACAATTCACAGGATTTGCTGAAGAACAGTACTTTTGATGATTATCCGAATGACATTCACAAGTCTGATCTCAGTCCCCAAAAAGAAAAAGTTAGAAACATTGTCAGCTCCATATCCCAACGGGAGGGATATACATTCAAGTCTAAGGTTTCAGAGTCCAAAAAGGGAGATTTGGATGGATTGGTGCGTAATCTCGTTTCAGATCTCGAAAACCATTTGCAGAACAATTTGAGATGGAATATGCTGCTTCCAACAAAACCAAAATTTGATGTTTTAATCAGGTCTGTTTATTATTAAAATTCTTCTTGATTTTAATCTTGCCTATGTTATTGCATTTGTTATAAACGCAAAAAACAGTTACAGGGACAATAGCGAACAGGACCTAGCAACGGCACTCTATTATGTACTTAGTGCCGAAAGGCAACTTGTTCGTGACATTAATCGGGGCTTAGAAGTGTTCTTAGACGAAAAATGTCTTAAAAAGGGTGCCGATTGGAAAGTTGAATTTTTGAACGGAATTCGTGCATCAGCAATTTTCATTTTTCTCATTTCCGAGGCCGCTTTAGAAAAATTCAGAACAGCCGACAAATTTCCCGACGATTTGCTCCTGGGACTTGAATCCGCCTTTGATATTCTAGACCATCGTAAACGCCGCTCTATACTTATTTTGCCCGTGTTTGTGGATGGCTTTTTTCCTCAATCGGATGATTTTGACGACCAATTTCATTGCCATCCATCGAGCCCGCGTATGCTCACAATCAAAACAGTTATAAAGCGTATTTCGCAATTGCAGGGATTGAAGTTATACACTGAAAAAAATGGAAGCAATTTCCAAGCAGCTGAGAGGTGGATGCTTTTGTTATTTTGTTTGGACCTTCTAATATTTTATTTTTAGCATTGTGCCTGCCATCATGACTTACCTGAAAGAGCGTTGGGCGGAGCAACAGAAACGCGCAGATGCACTAATGTACCCAGAAATTTTCTCATTCGAAGGGAGAGATAAGGATGATGAAATTGATGAAGAATCGATTTGAAAAGAACACTTTCAACTTAAGTATAATTTTAGTTATCGATTTGGAGTATTATTTCTCAGTTTTATTTATTGAAGTAGTCCTGTTTTGTTTTTTTAACAAACTGAGTGAGGACTTGGAGGAAATTCAACTAAATAAATCTATTACTGCGTAAATTTTTGATTTTGGTATCCGGTTTACAACCGCGTTACAATCTGCATTACTGAAATTATTGTTTTATTGTTGTTTTATTTCTAAACGACTCCTTGGGAACTATTATTTAACAAATTAATAACTCAATCATTCCACCACTTGATGCCACAAGTCTTGTAACATCTGCATCGGTAAAAACTTCTCCCTTTTCGAGCCAGCCACTTACACCGCCAACAGAAACCTCCTCGCGCTGAATTAAGTGCGAGTAATAAACATTTAACTCAAGTTGTTTAATCTTCCTGTCGATTCTTGTGTTCAACTCCTGAAATGTTGCCTGACGTGCTGGCATGACTAAAATAAACGAATCAACACCATAACAAACGCGAATCTTCACAAAAGATGGTAATGTTGGTGTTGGTGGTGAGCTGGACTGACTGTCAAAAGTTGCAGCAGGAGAAACTCTAGCTGTGCTCAGGATTGATGGGTCTGTTCTGTGGGCAAGTGAAAAATTTGATTGCCCTGGAGTCAGAAGTGTCTCAAAACTGTTGTTACTTGTAACGGGCGAATTAGTACTGACTTGTGATGGGCGGCGAGTGTTGGATTGCAAGTATGATTGGCTATGGTCTGAAGGAAATCGCGCTCGAAAAGGTAACTGGGTAGTTATATCTAACTTAATCCCTCCGTATCCTTGATGAAATTGTTCAGTAGGTATAATTTGGGGATATTGCAGTCGCTGAATTGAAGCGGAATGAGCACTGCCATTACTGGACGTTCGCGGAAGTCTTTGAAATTTAGGAGGAAACGAAGGCATTTCCGGGGGCGATATAGGCGTATCCTCTGAATAAGAATTGTATAATCGTATTACAAGACGGTTGGAATGATCCTTCACAATGTGCGGATTTGATTTTGATCGTGGCATTTGGGATCCTGGATTTGTTGTAATTGCTTTAAATTGTGAAGTTTCTGGAACTCTTGTTGTCGCACAGTTATTCCGGTAAAGTCTTTGTTGCTGCTGCTGTTCGTATTCTTTATGCTGCTGCACGTGCTTAATTCGCTGGTTTTGCATTTTTTCGATTACCCATAACTCTTTTTGAAGCTGTGCTTGCTTTTCAATTCGAGACTTCCACAACGTAAATTTTTCGAAGTTCATGCATTTCACGTTAAATTTCGCCATTTCAGACTCCCTTTCATCTTGCCAATTCAGGCAAAGCGAATAAACACCGGCGGTGGGCTCAGAGGTATTTTCGACACGAGAAATATTGCGTAGTAAAATACTGACGTAAATGACATAGGAATAAGGATGGCTTCTACTGCTGTCACTGTCAGCAATCTCACTTCTGAGCTTGGTAAAATCACGTTTCGCACAAATCAAAACTTTTTCGAAGAGTAACATATGAAAATTTCTTTCACTCTCCCAAGATGACCCAATAAGAAATTCTTCCATAAGGTACAAGTCACCAAAGTTAGTCGGGTCCATTTCATTACCCTATTTTGCATTTTTCACGTCGAAAAAAGAGTAGTATATGAATAAATTCATACCTTCCAGTCCTTGATATTTTTTATAAACTCAGTTTTCAGCCGTTCGTTTTCTATTTTACGTTGCATTTCATTGAGAGTTTCTGATACTTGTCGAATAGTGTCTAAGCCGCGTCTCAGATCGTCATCTTCTGGAGACAATTTGAGCAATTCTCGGATTAAAAGAGGGTATTTCAATAAACGTTGAAGAGGCTTGATCAAAAATGACGGAAGCATTTGGTAATTAATGACGTCATCAAGAATCTCTACCATTTGTTAGAACTGGTCAAATTGGCAGTCAATATCAAGCAAACCTTGAGATCTTCTGAATGCCTCAAAATAATATCTGAAGCATTTAAATAGTTTTTGCAAAACGGATAATAGACTTCAAAGTCGTGACCCTACAAATAGAGAGCAAGGAGTCAAAATGAAAAAATCGCAACAAAACAAGCAAAAATAGAGCGAGTAAAAGACACGAAGATAGAGAAGTGTTTAATTCGCTACTAGAAAGTATGCGCTGAAAGCTAAAGCAGAATAAGAACAGTCCGAAAATGGAACTCACGTGCTTTACAAACAAAAATCCGATACGTTGTTTGCTGGGATCTTTTGCCAAAATATACTCCATCTCTACAAGAAACTGCTGCTGAAATTCGACCAAACCATCGAGATTCGAAAAAATATCCAAGACGAAAGTAGGATTCAGATCTCTAATGGATGGCGCAATTGCTATCAAATTATTCTGATACTCTTGCAGCAGTTGTAATGACGCTACATAAGATCGTTCTGTTTCAAGAATTTCTGCCAATAGTTGAATTCGTTGGTCTGTGTAGTTTGAGGACATTATTTCGTTCAGATATTTTTTTTTCCCGAATTTTTTCCCGAATTTTTTCGCCATTTGAATACCAGTCACTTAAAAAAGAAAAAAAAAGAAAACAAGAGAAACACAAACACATAAAAATAAAAGTACCGAAAATAAAGTAACTTTTTTTCAAACAACAGATTATGATAAAAAAATGTTGACAAAACCGGTCCCATTTGCAAACGCCTGTCCCACGTCGTCATCTGTTTCCAAGACTTTAATATCTTGCCAATCCTTTCCAGTGGGGCCATCAATTTCTTCCTTCCAAGCCAACTGAATGGGGTTCGACAGCATTGGCTTGTGTGGCATCATTTTAACTTTCCGATCAATTCGACTTCGTAGTTCGTTGATCGTTGCTCCACGCATAGGCATAGCAATAATCAAGACTTCTCCGTCATAGTGAGTACGAATTTTGATAAACGATGACATTTGCGGTGTTCCTGATTTAATCGATGGCGATGAAGGCCTGTTTGTTGCCGACCGCCTGACGGGTACTCCATTTTCGGCTCCTGTAGGCAAAGGGCTTTGTTGAGAGGGTCGTCTGTTTTGCTGTACTTGTGGATATTGACTATTTTGGGGGGAACCTGATTTCGGTGGCGTTGGAAACTGGAACTGGGGGTTTACTAGAGTGTCTGTGCCAGCAATCCTTTGGTAACCCATTTGTGCTAGCATGGCAGCGGGTTGGGGAGAACTCCTCGGACTTAAAGATTCCCTTCTTGCTTGATGACCATTTATATGTTCATTTGAAAGTCGCCGAACAGTTGTATTAATCATTCCATTTGACATTTTTCTACCAATCATATTTGGGTCTTGAAATCTTCGAGAAATATCCAAATCATGACGCAGTTGATATGCTGTAAGCTCACTGGCCAAGTGTATGTCGTCATCATCATCGTCATCGTCATCGCCTTCGTCATCACTGAATCCAGCAATGGGAAGGCCGCTGGATGCCATACTGGCTAACGCGTTCAATGCCTCACGGCCTTTGCTAACAGCTCGTGAATTTCTGTGTTGTTGCTGTAAGCCAGCGATGCTGTTTGCTCGAGCCATTGCAGGCATTGGTGGAACAGGGCCATATCCAAATTGCATCGCAAGACGTGGTCTATCCTGTGAAGGCCTGCGCGGACTCTGCATAATTCCGTTATCAATGTATTGATACTGTGGTTGATCAAAACTTGACCGCATAATTGAATGATCAAAACTTCCACGAGAGTCAAACGAGTGTTGGTCAAATGAATTTTGCCTCATTGACGGATTAAAATTAATGGATGGCGATATTGGGGACATGCCAGGTGACATGCCATAACCATTATATTGTCCAGAAGAAAATGATCGGGTCATACTATTTCCATAAGATGAAATGCTTGATCCAGAGAGAGATGGTGTGAATCCATAACCACTCATCACACTCTGCTGGAATGGACTCATTGACGGAGCACTATTTTTCCTAAATTTTTGTAGTTCGATTTGTTTTTCGAGACGCTGGATCCACAGAGTCTGAAGTTCTTCGTTTCTGCATTTAAGAGTGAAACACACAGTTTCTGGGTCGTTTGTGTCTCTCCAATATACTCGAATGCTGAATAGTCCAAACTCGGGATCAGAAGCATTTTCCACTCGAAGTATAGATGTCATATAAATGTTTCCGCGAAGGATATATACGTAAGAATCATTTTGTAAGTTTCCGGCATTGCTTTTTTTGCGGTTAGAGCTTTGCCTTACTCTTGTGTCTTTTTTGCAGCACAAGAGAATTCGTTCAAACAGAAATAGATAATATTCCTTTTCCTGGTTATTTGAAGCAACCACAAACTTATCAGTCAACAAAAGAGCGCCAAAGTCGTCAATATTGAAACCCTGGAGCAAAAAATTAGGTGTGTAAAAGAAAGTAAAAAATCAAACCTTCCAATTATCCATTTTTTCAGCCAAATCCATTCTATTGCGTTCGTTTTCATCTTGTCTTCGAAATTCGTTTAATTTTTCAGTAACTCGCTTGATAGATTCATATCCATCTTTCAGCTCGTCCGTATATGGATACGTGACTGGATCAGTGAGCTTTATGAGTTCATTCAAAAGCATCGGATACTTCATTAGTCGCTGAACTGGCTTAATCAAATAAGATTGTATGTGATGTGGTTGAATAATATGACCGAGGAGCTTCAAATCTTCTGCTTGAGAAAGAGCAAAATTCGATGCATTTTGATAGTTTCTACAGAACGGAAAATAGACACCAAAAGCTTCTTCCTATTTTGTTATTTTTGATTATAATATACCAAACGCGGCATATAAAAAACTGATCTGTACATTAAGAATAAATAGCTGCCCAATCCTTTGTTCAACGACGCCTAGATTTAGAGTACTCTCCATGCCCACCATAAAACGCCTCTGAAAATCCAAAAGTTCATCCAAATTCGAAAACAGTATATTGACCATTTCCAGGCTGAAAACGCGCGCAGATGTCAATTCATGTTCGTAATTTTGCAGTTCTTCTAAAGCAAACAAATATGCGCGTTCAGTTTCAACAATTTCTTTGATAACTCGTGCGCGATTATCAAGTGGATTTGATATTTCTTTCAGCAACTCAGTGGAAAAAGGAAGTTGCTTCAAGGGAGGCATGTTATCAGCCAATTCAATTCGGTGAATAAGATCTTCGACAAGTTTAAGAAACTAGTTCGTAGATAAAATTTAGTGAGTTAAAAATAAAAATATTTCAAAAAACCTTCATAAATCCAGACGTATTGTCTTTATACAGTTCTGAAATTCCACTGAGCTCTTTTGAAAGCGGTATTCCCATTTCAGCGCAAGCGGTGAGAAACTGATACACGTTTTCCTTGCAAGGTTTAGTCGGATAAGTTCCGACTATTAAGTGCGAAACATCACTAGGAGAAAGAAAAGCGCCATTTACTGTTGCCGCGAGCTCATTGTAAATAACACAAAGAGGCGCGCCTTTGTTTTACTGATTAGAAAGATGCAAAATATAAAAAACAAAACAGCGGGTACCCAGTTTAAAAGTATGCCACAGAACCTCCACGGGTTCCGCAATAGTTGGCAGCGAATCGTCAGATGATTGAACCAGATAATTTTCGATGCCGTCGGGGAAAAGATAAAACTCAAAGAGTGGAAACGAATAAAGTGTGGCAATCAGATCGATGCAGCGCTTAAAGAGCGGCTTGACGGAGTTTGGATTTTCCGGCAAGGTTGCGGTAGTATTGGTTAAGCTAGCGGACGGTGCGCTTGAGCTCAGACTGGCGCTCAGACTAGCGGGGGTGTTGTTGATAATTGTAGGTTGGTTTACGCTTAGACTGCCCTTGCGTTGGAGAGCGGTCAGGCCGGGTGTTGCAGCGGTGGCATTGCTTTTGCGGCGAGTTATTCCAAGTGAAGTCATCTGATCCGATCTGATGATCCCTTTACTGTGATTGTTTGGTCCGTTGAGGCGTTGGGGTTTTCAATGAATAAACAAAATATCCCAAATTGGATTTCGATTTGCGTCTTTTTCCCCTTGCATTCTTAATTGTCGCTGGTTATCAAAAATTTAATCAATCCTTTCAAATATCTTTCAACAACTTCTCGCTTTTTTCTTTCTCTCTCTTTCTTCATTCATTTTCTCGTTATAAACAGCTATTTGAAATTTTTTTCCAAAATTTCAAGTAAGTTCTCAGTGAAAGAGTTCGTAATAATCAAACGCCCCGAAGGCCAAATCATCACTAAGCATATATCAAAAGATGGAATGTGCTGAATTTGATGTTGAACAATAGTTTTCAACTTAAATTAATGGTGCCGCTGTTGTTAACGCTGTTTCTGAAGACATGCAGTTTTCAGAACCAAGAAATACTTCCAAACTACGCGATATTTACTTCTATTGAAAACTGTAAATTCGGATAATTCTTTCAAATTTCGCAAAAATCCAAAATCGGCTATCCAACTCATAGTCTGAACTTTCAGCAACATGCTTTCAGAACAAAGAGTTGTCAATGAAACTAGAAAATCTGTAATAGTCCAAGACGAAGCTGAAAGGTCTGCCCATGAACAAAATCAAAAGTCCAGATGGTTTCTTACCCTTTTTGATTCGGCGGCACTAATCTGAAAATGTTCTTAAAAAAGGAAAGAGTTAAATGCTAGAAAAAAATTTGCCGGTGCTGACTGATTTTAATCAAATTGATTATGGACTAGCAAATGTAATAGATACTATTATGGTTTAGTGGTGGACAATGTATTGTGCACGAACAAATCAAAGATAAATATATTCAAAACAACAGCAATCATCTCGTATATGGGTAATTGTTGCATCATTCCCTGAGAAAAACTTTGGGAATCATTGATCAAGTTCAAATTTATTTCATCTATTTAATTTACTTATTTGTTTATTATTTCTTTTTTTTTTGTTACACATTTTCCATGTTTTCCCACTCTCACAGAACAATTAAGTTAAAATTCGTGGCTGATAACTAGTGGATTTATTGTATGAATGTGTTCTTAGTAAGCTTGTCAGCCGATAAATTCAAAAATTCAAAAATCATAGAAATCTAGAATGGATGAAGACGATTGATTTGGAAAAGAATAAATCGCAACACAATTTGAAAATATTTGTAGCTTTAAAATGTGAAGAGCTTCAACCAATATCAATACAGATAAGATTTCCGTAATTTTTATGGAATTCAATAGGAAGCAGTGGGGATGATGAGTTTGAGTACACTATCACCTAATTGGGCTCCCAAATGGATCTTAATATTATGTCTCTGTTTCCAAGATCTGCAAATTTGTATACATCACACAGAAGGGAATATCAACAGGAAGAAATTTTCAGTACTTACCCCTTCTTCCAGTGATCAAAATTATCTATACAAAAACCAATTTATTGCTTTATTGTTTGCTACCTCCAAGCAACAACAAAATATTCTTTTTAAGATGAACTGTGTTAGTTGTTTCGCGGTGCCAATGATAATTTACCTGCCAATCCAAATCCAATTTCTCACTCAGAAAAAAAAAATAAAGTTTGTCACACAACCTCAAAAATCAACACATCACGAGCCCAAAAAATTGATCCAGCAGAGCCAACAAGACCCAGTGCCACTGCATCAATTTCTTTATCCCTTTTGCTTTTTTTGGTTGGCATATTTTGTGGGTCACCAATCCTGCCAACTTCTTCTGCATGAGCTATAAGTGTGTATACTCCTCGTGACAAGAACATAAATGGCACACAGTGGCTTGCAGAGCCGCCACAAGGGTGAAGTAATGATGGAATCGGTGACTCTAACGTACCCGAATATATCACTCGGCCTTTGCAGCTGGTATCGACGGCATTGTTGTCAAAATGCAATGAATCCAAAAGCCCGAATATTGGCTGAACACGGAAACACAAAGCAATTGGTTCGTCTGATAACATCCCAAATATTGAGTTGATTCTATTTAGCAAGAAAAAAGAAAAAAAAGAAAAAAAAATACAAACGGCGATTGTTGACGAGATTCCAGTTTACTGCAACAAACTCATTCACTTTTATCTTATATCGACCATCCTGCAATGTTAATTCTGAATCAAACATTTTCGGCATAGATTGCAATGCAGAATTCACCACAACACCCTCCCAACCACCAACTTGAGCAATAAATGAAACTTCTTCCTGAATAACTGCATCGATCATTGTCTCACCAACTAAGTTCAGCTCTCTCATCCCCAATAATCGCCCGACGCGACCACGGCCGCAAGACCATCTCACTACAACGCGGCCATAGCTTCCAACAATTCCATCCACACTAGATCCCCCACAAACAAGATCAGATTCATATTCCCCAGTTTCCGGATTTGTTAAAGGGCTTCCTCCAACGCCCAATCCCACTAGCGCTTCACGAAGCCAGAAAGCTAATCTTCGCAATCGATCTTCTGAGTAATTAAGTTTTTCAGATCTGCCAACAACGAATTGTTTCCAAGTAGGAAGTGGAATTGGCTTTTGCGTTTGTGATTTTTCCAAGAAAACACGCTTAATTGGCAAAATAACTCTTTTGTCGAGATTAGGCCCAGAGAAAGAAAATACAATGAAATTCGGTTCACCTTTTTGTTGCACCAGGATACAAATGCGTGGTAATAGTTGTAACAGGCTGTGAGTCAGTTTTGCCATCTGCAAAGAAAAAACTCAGAATTCTATAGCGTAATTATTTACACAAGCAAACCATCATAAATATCGAATGAAACATCAAATGGAATCCCAAGGACATTTTGCAAATCAAGAGAAAGGAGAAAATGATTTGAATTCAATCGTCGTCCACTTTTGAGATTGTTGGAAGAAGGGTCTGGCAACTCATAAGATAATTCAGAGTAATCTACAACCAAATCTTCCAATGACATTGCTCGAGATATTTCTTGATCTTCAACATGAACAGCTGCTTCTCGATTATTGACATGAAAAACAGAAATATTGTGAATAGCAACAGGCTTTGTTACAGTAAGCATCACCGGAACCAGAACTTGTCGAGCATAAAACAGCGATGCTGGATCATCGAGTGAATAATCCACATTTCCATATTCAAAAACAATTATTCCCCCAGAACTGACAATATGATTAGAGAAGATAAAATGAAATAATTGATTATTTTAACTTTACCATTTAGGTTTTCCAAAAACACCAATGTGTACGGTGGCGATTCCACCTGGTTGTAAGTTCAATTCAATTTTTTCTAGAGTTTTAGGAGAAGCAATTCGCGCAAAATATGAAGCACCCCTTCCAATAGAATTGGAATCCCCATTAACATTTTCAAGCCATAATGCGCGTAGATGGTAATTATAAACATCTCGTTCATAAACATCCTCTAATCTTTCAATTGCATCGGATGGCAGAGAATCTTCGGAGTCAATATTTTCGACAAAAGAGACACGAAAATAGTTGATTGGAATAGTCCCAATATTTTCCAATTCTAACGTAAATCGCGACCTGAAGTAAACAATCAGCAGAGAAGATTCAATTGGGAACTTTCCAACCTCTCTCCTTCGTAAACCATTATTGCACCCAGAGTGATACCAGGGCCTTTTACGACATTCAGCAAAGGTTGGGCAGGAATCACTTCCATTGATATTGCCCAAGATCTAGGTTAAATTAAAAATTCAGTAAAAATTATCATTTCCAAAAAACAAACCGGTCAGGTCCGAGAACTTTTACATGTTCACTGGGGTTTCCAATTCCAAAATGAACTGGAATTTTTCCAAACCGGCTAATGTCATCTTGTTTTTTCCGCTTGCCGTCCTTTGTTTTTCTTTTTGGATCATCCAATGCTTTTTGAATCGGGTAAATTTCTTCCTCCAAACACCCGCCAAACATTTTAATAGTTACACCGTGAATATTCAAAGTTCCAGATTCCAGAGGAATTCCAAACACACGGACACTGTGATTGCGTGACAACGGCGGAATCGCAGTTGCAACAGTATGGGACTTGAATGCAATCCCAGATGTTCTGTGAAATAAAAACATGCTTAGTCAAAATTTTTAAAGTAAATTTAAAAATGTACGTTAAAATAACGCTTTTCAGATCTAATTCGAAAGCAAAAGGATTCGCCATAACTAGATCAACGTATATCAGCTCGTTGGCGACTAACGAAATTTTTTCTTTTCTTCCTTTTATCGCAGTTGGATTGAATAAGAAGAGTTCCTTTGGAACAATTTTCGCATCGCTTGAGGTACTAAGCCAGCTTACTGGATGAGTTAATGGAACTAGTCGCTGCGGTTGCCTGGAAGTTGCTTGGTGAGTATTTTAATTGACGAAGAAGAAAAATTAAGTGAATACCCCACAACTTCCAGCTTTCGCAAAATCGGTATTCCAGCGACACCTCCAGCAATACCGCGTACCATAACTGGTATAATTTTTGAATTATTTCCCATATTGTGCTCTAAGACTTTTCGTGTTGATTCAGAGAGATTTACTGGTTGATCCAAGTGAGCCGACGCTGCCACAGTTTTTAACATGACAGCTTCTAAATGGTCTGCAAGATCATGCTGATCAGCAGGAGGTAAATGACGCTTAAGGCGCCGGAGAAGACGAATAATGAAATATATTGCATAGGGGTTGTCTAACGTTTGGAAAAATATTAAGGGTTGGTTCAAAAACATTTAAAATAGCCAACCGTCCACAACTTCTGCAACTTGAATGCATTCTTTCAAAACTTGAATTTGAAGAGCTGGCCAGCCATATCTGAGCCGTAAAACTTTCTTTGCAGCAGGTTTCGAGAGACCAGCCGCCATTGCAGCTAAGTTTTTTAAAGAAACAGTTCTAACTCGAGAATTTGCAATATCGAGCGGTGTCTCTGCGGCAGAAGAAGTTTTACGAGTTGCATCGGCTTTCAAGTCACTGTCATTGTCGAATTCATCAAGCCATTCTTCTTCATCATCAGAAAAGGTTGGCTGCAAAAAGCCAGAAAGTGATACTCGAGTTCTGTAAGCTAAAATAAAAAACATTAAAGGAAAAATTTTGTGACTGAAAAATAACCTCTGATTTGCAATCCTAAAACCTCACAGACACGTTTATAACACTGGATTACACCATTCGGTGGACTCCTTCCAAGTAATTCATCGAGTCCAAATGCAATATTATTTTCCACTGTGTCAACTTTTCCTGTAACACTGTCTTGTTCTGTAACAAATTTCATCGAGCTTTTCAGCTCCCCTTCTTCCAAATTAATCGTCGATTCACGTTTCCACGCGTCTATCATACGTATTCCATCTTCAATAGATGAAAGTTTGCCGCTTTTACTCGCGGATACGACAGCTGCCAATCCATTGAATCCGCTAGGTCGAAGTGTTCCCGCGACGGCAAGATTCATCTGTCGTAAGAAAAACGCATGTTTTCTTCTGAAACCAATACTTCCATAAACTGCAGCGATATTTGCGAATGCCCAAACTCGATCGGAGAGAGCTAAAAACTCAATATTTTGTAATAAAATCTGGCACGCTTTTACAAGCCAAGAGTTAACATCGATTTTTGAAACGCCAATTCCATTATTGAAAACAATTTCGTTTGATGATCCTGGGTTCGTTGATGCGTTTGCTTCAGTTTGCACAGAATTTGGACTGCCAGCAGTTCTGCCTGGCCCGGCTGTAGGAGGATATGCTGACTTTCCAACTGATGTTGGTGTGCTACTACCACCGCCGCCAACACCAATGCTAGTACCGGCCATACTCTTTTCTCCACCACCATCCTCACCTACAATTAAGTTGCTCGAAGAAAACAATGTGAAGCTCAGTCCTGCTCCATTGACCAGGTATTCGGAGAATGAAAATCTGTTCATTTCGCGTAGCATTCTTGCCATTCGCAAACAAACTGAAACTGGCAAAAAAGGAATAGCACTGCCACCGACGCCGATTGAAGCTGCTGCATTCGCTCGTTCGTAAATTTGTAAAATTAGGCGATGCCTGTCACTTGTTTCGGCAAGAAAAGTTCGCAACGGCAAGGAAGTCAAGAGAACAGGAGAGTTGAGAATGAATTTTGCTGTTGGTTGATGATGTATAACCGAAATAGGCTGTAAATTTTCTGACTGTGTGCTCTGGTTTGACAGTGGCTTTGGTGAAAATCATTCAGCAACAAAAAACAATTAAGAGTTTTGTGCTTCAATACCCCAATTCCAGATTTGTTAAGGAGATGCAATAGTATTGCAGCTTGATACGATTCTAACGCAGCAGCCCACCAAAGGAAATCACCATTTTGCTTCATTAACTCGATACAAGTTTGATAACTAGGAAAAATAACGAAAGAGTAAATAAATAAAAAACAGCCATTGACATAATTGTTCAAATTACGATTGAAGGGCAATATCCAAACGTCCAGCCATAAGAAAAATGTCTGTCGTCAACTTGAGGGCACGAGCTGGTGTCCTCTTTTTATTTCGTTCGGCTGCGGCAGCACTGGCAGCAACAATAGCAGGGGACTGTGTTATCGAATCTGCAATCGCAGACGCCAAAGAGTTTGTGGAGCCATGTGGAAAATTTGCTGATGAAGAATTCGAAAGAGATCCAGCATGATATTTTGGCGGAGTCGGGCCTGATATTACGGGACGCGATTCAATTTGTTTCACCTTAACAAATTGGAATAAGGCATATAATCCAAAAAAAATGCGGAATGTAATACCAAAATAGAAAAGGCACGGAGAATTTCAGTTGTGAAAACTGTCATTGCTGATGCGAGATGATCAGAAATTTGACCCACGTTGGGTACACAAAAGACTGCAGGTATGGATATTAATTTTTCTGGAGGATTAAATAGCAAGCATCGCGTAACAAGCGTTGATGGATACTGATGTTTGAAAAACCAAAGAAGTGTAAAAACTAGTGACTAAAGTCGAAAAAAATTATGCTACCCGCTTGCAAATTTCAGTGAAAGAATCTGCCGCATTTGTTACGGATATTCCATCTGCGATCCCAATTACTCCCATAATTCGAAGATGTGGAGTGAAGTTTTCCAGAAAAACGTGATCTTCGTTTGCAGCAGAGGTGGTTACGTCAAAGAAAACACATCCAGAATGCCACATAGTTTCTGAGGATGCGTAGGTTACATTGATGATTAGTTTAAACCAAAAAATCAACAGCACTCATTCAAAATACGCAACTATTTGCAGTATGTGTATTTTCGGGCGATAGATTACTGCGCATGTCTGAAGGGGTCGCATCGCGCACGGAAACTACGCTAAACTGGCGCACGAGATCTACGTTGCGCCGGAATGCCGCCGCAATAACTGGCACGAATCCTGTTCATTTGCAATATTACATGTCAGAAAATTCGGCAAAAACTATCTATCTACTTACGGCCAGTCGCATCCGTTCCGGAAACGGGAACTACCAGAATTCGGATTCGCGCAGGCGCCAGCAATGGAAAAACAACGTCAGATCCAGTTTCGCTGTCGTCCATTCAATTTTCAAATTAAATCGGCGTGTTTTTTTTTTCCAAATGTCAACGTAAATCAAGAGATGTGCCAATTGTTGAAGTCAAACCGATCACTTATAGTATTATTAGCAGTTTTTTCGACAATTATTGAAGCCACTCCTCAGTTTTCTTGTCTTTCAGCTGTTCCCAAAAATTTCAAAAATGGTATATCAGTTCAGCCTCCTTTCTCTTCGTTTAATCTGATGGTTGACAGCTTCCAGTTATTTGGTGGAAAGCATTCCAAATATAACAGCTTCTATAATGGACAGTACTAATCTACAATATGCCGGATATATACCAATAAATGACGGAGAAAATGTTGAAAGCTTGTTTTTCTGGTATTTCACTTCTTCGAAATTTAATTCTGAAGATCTAGTTGTTTGGTTAAATGGCGGTCCTGGGTGGTAAAAATGAAATTCAATTTTAGTTGCAACTTGTTAAACATTAAATTCAGCTCTTCAATATTTGGCAGCTTCATTGAAAATGGACCCGTTCGAATCACATCTGATGGCAGTTTAGAAGCCAATCCAAACAGTTGGCATCACCAAGCAAACATAATTTACAGTGAGTTGCTAAATTTTAAATCTGTGTTTGTTTGTGTTTTTGTTGTTCATGGCATAGTTGAATGCAGTTGATCAACCGCTCGGAACTGGATTTTCCGTGAACCTTGAGCCTCTAGATAGTCCATCAAATGAATATCAAGTTGGATCACAGTTTGTTGCTTTTCTCAATGGATTTTATGCAACTTTTCCGGAAACACGTAATTGGAATTTATATTTGGCAGGGGAATCCTATGCTGGCACATATATTCCATATATCTCTGGTGCAATCAATAATTGCGGATTAGTAGGAGGATTAAAGGCATTTGACAGTTTTTGCCAAACGATATTTTGACATTGTTTATAGGTAAATTTAAAAGGTATCAGCATTGGAGACGGTCTAATTGATCCATCAATTCAAATATCTCCACAAAGTAAGAAATTTTAAAAATGTGGTGATATAACCATACTTTTGTAAACCCGCATAAGGCATACAAAATAAATTGGAGTATTTGGACACAATCAATTTCTTCAAAGACAAACCGCAATTACTACCAATTGTCGCAAACGTCGAAAATACTTGCATGACTGGAGTCACAGATTGTGAAAATTGGCCACAATATCCATTTCAATGCAATCTCATGAATATTTTAAATGTATGGTATCAGAGTAATACAACACAGTCTGATGCGAAAAATTGTTTTGATCCTTACAATATTATTTTGATCGCACCGTGTGGACAAGATAGCTACTGGAAAGACGAAAATCATCTGGCCAGTTATCTCAACGTAAGAGGGATTTAAAAAATGACTGAAAACAGATAGGAAATTAAGTCAGAAAATTAAAAACTTGCAGAAACCTGAAGTTCGTGCAGCAATTCATGTTGATCCATTCCTGAAGAATACTCGTCCGGAGTATGAATGGTCAGAATGTCGTAAAATCACAATCTCAACGTTTTCAGACGAATTTTTAGGTTTTTCAAGTGGCGCTTCATTCTTTGGACAATTGATTGAAAATCGTGTGAAAATTATTATTTATAATGGGGACAACGATTATTTAATTGATTTCATTGGAGTCGAAGCTGTCTTGGATGACTTAGTGTGAGTTCTTTATTTATTTTATTATTGGTTCGCTAAAAAATGCCAAAAGATGGGGTGGTGAGATAGGGTTTCAAAATCAATCAAAACCATGGATTGTGGACTCTGTTTATTCCGGTCAGTATATATCAGAAAGAGGGCTGACATATATACGAGTTCTTGGTGCTGGTCATATGGTAAACGCCGATCAACCAACTCTCGGATCATCAATTTTAAAGCTGCTATTGAAAAAAGATATAAATTAAAATTATTTTAATGTATACATTCTTGCTCCCCCTTTTTGCTTCAGAAAAACCCAAGTATCATGGCAATGGCCAAACTCACAGCTAATCACGCTGTTATTGTGATCTTGCAAATTGAAGCACTTACAAATTTCCTTTGTCATATATCATACCCAAATCACCTTAGAGACTTCATCCTACAGTTCAATCAAAACAGTGGCAATCAGCACAATCTTTGACTGTGTTCTTCACCATATCCATGACCACTTCAAACACTTGCTCAATTTGGATACTCACCACTTGAACAAACAAAAACTGGCACAATTTTGCAATAGTTTTACAGACCTGAGCCAGGCTCGCATCATGACTTGTACCTTCTTTTGCAAAAGCTGTTTGCCGGGCCTCTGACACTCAACTTCAACAGCTGTCAGTTTGTGATTTACGGAGACCCTGCATAGGGATTAAAGGATTGGGTCATATGCCCTTTTAAAGGGTCTCAGTTGACACCAGAGCAGGAGGAATTAAATGAGGCAGTGAGCACTGTTCAAGTGTCTGTTGAATGAGTATTTGAATATGTGATTGCACATTGAGTATTTGTGGAGTTTCACAAACACAAAAAGCTCTGGTTGTAGCCTGTTGGGAGTTGCAGTGCTACTGGCAAATATTTTGACTTGTTTTAGAAGTGGAAATGAGGTTTCTCAGTCTTTTGAGGTTGCTCCCTTTTTGGGGAATATTTACATACTTCGCCTTTTAAATAAAAATCACATTTTGTTATAATCTTATAAAGTATACTTTTATTCCCACCAATTCACTCTCAATTAGCAATACAATTACCTAATCAATGTTACCTAACATTACTCATGGCTTTTTCCCCATAAGAGCTTGCATTATCATTTGAAACTGTTTCACCTGAAACTTGATTCTTCTCTCATCCAACTTCAACTCCTTTCCTGCCTCTTTTCCTTCAAATCCAGCTCCCTTGCTTGCCTCAACTTCTGCAACTTCAGCCATTTGCCCTCAACTTCCTTTTTTCAGCATCTCAGCTCATGATTTTCCTGTGGCTCCATGTGTGCCTTATAGGGCTTGACATTGATGATATTTTTGAGGAGGGCAATTTTGCCACAAACATTGAAGCAAAAGGCTCACTTTCTAGTTCAACTAGTGGTGGATTCTTCAATGTTCTGGATGTCCTCAGCATTGCTCTGAGACTTGGCTATGTCATTGCCCCCATCAGCAGTGCTATAGATGTGCTTTTGGAGTACTTGGGGTGGATTGCCCCCATCAGCAGTGCTATAGATGTGCTTTTGGAGTACTTGGGGTGGATTGCGGCATGCTTGGTTGTGAGGACAAAGGAAAGAAATTTATTTCCTGTGGGAAAAATCAGAATGCCAAATTTTCTTTTGGTCACCACACAAAAAAATGAATGAAAGAAATTTAAATTTTTCAATTGTAAAACCTTTCTAATGTAAGATTCAACTGTGCTGAAGCTTTTTATTTGCTAAGTCAGCAAAACTACTCAAAATATGCAATGGCTATTTATGTTAAGTTAATTACTCTTTCTACATGTTTGTCTAGGTATTATGTTTTATACATTACACCCCTTGTTTTAAATATATATAAAAACTATTTATGTATTTTATTTGCAAAAATTCTGTCATTTCTATGTTCATCTTGAATTTCAAAAAACAAATGTCTTTTACATCCACATAGACGACCATATAAACCTTTTGCTTAAATTTTGTTTGTAACAGACAAAAAGGGTTTACTAAAGACTGTTTTCTACATTTTTTTTAAACATGAAATTGAGTGATGATAGCAGTTTCTTTTAGTTTGCTTGAGTTCATAAAGACTCTTCAGTTGCATAAGCGGTTACCGCACCCAAGTGATGGTTTAATCTTGATTGGTTTATCCAACTTGCTATGAAGGCAAGGTTACAGAGTGGTAATATTCACTTCAAATTTTGCTATCCTTAAAGCCAAGTTGTCAGAGATAATATATTTTTGCATACTAAAGCTGTTGAGTAAAATATTTGTAAATATCCATTATTTTTTAACATGATATTATATTGGATACAGGAATATTATTTCGCACTTAAATTTCCTTCATATTCTGTAAGAAAAAATTCAAGATAAAAAATTTACTTTCTCTTCAATTCCATTCCTACTCACAACTCACTCTTTGGACAAACAAACAGACACAACAATTCAAACTGAAAACTCAAAATTCACATCTCAGCAAGAAGGTGGAAATGGGGAGAAAGAAAAAAGAAAGTAAACAAGAAACAAAATTTGGGAAAACAAAATCAAGCATTCATGCCTCGTCGGTTTCTTAACACGTTTGTTTTACGAACAGCAATCAATCTCACCAATGGGTCCTTAAATGCCTGAAGCTCCCAGTAGTTGACAAACTCTGTTGCAAGTTGCTGAGGATCGTCATACTAAAGCAATGTTTTTGTTGGTGCCATAACAATGAAAGAAAAAAAAAAAAAGGAAAAATGCAAACCTCATGAACCGCCAGCATCTGCTCCCCACCAATCTTTGTCTCAATTTTCAACTTTAACAACAACGGACCTCGGTTTTGAACACTGTAAACAAACCCAGCTGCGCTCTTTTCTCCACTGACAACACCAGTTGCAGTTGAAGCAGCAGCAGCTGGCACAGAATTACTGGCTCCGCGTGAAATAACGCCTCCGAGTCCAGGCGGATTTGCCAAAAGCCCCGGAGGAGTACTCATAATATTCGATATCCCTGCATTTCCAACATTACCAAACCGTGAATTTGCAAGTGTCGGCCTAGTAGGCGGAGGTGACGATATTGTTCCAGATCCATTGATAGGACCAGGCTTTCCGACAACACCATTCGAGATATTTTGTTGTTGCTGTTGTTGCCAGACGCCTGGGTTTGTTGATACACCTCCACCTCCTCCAAGATTTGCGTTAGTTACAACACTTGCCGGTGGTTGCACAATATTTGCGGCGCTTGGTGGCGGTGCTGCCCATGGATCCAAACTGTTGATCACAGGAGCTGGTCCAAGAACGCTTGTTGCCGGCTCGCCTTTTCCACCATTTGTACCTGATTGTTGATGTTGCTGCGAGATTTCGGACCCACTACCTGCACGTGATGCTCCCCAAGGGTCGTTAAATTGTTGTTGTTGTGCAGATGACCATGTTGAAGACGCTGATGTCAATTGGGCTGGGTTGTTCCAAACGGTAGGATCAGTACCCCATGGAGCAGAAGCGGTCGTAGCGGGTGTTTGCGGTGGGGCAGTTGCCCATGGCGGCAAGGCATTCGATACGGGTGAAACTGCAGATGCAAATGAGGTAGTTACAGCAGCTGCCTTTGAGTCATCTGTAATTGATACACCCCTAGTGCGACGACGGCCACTGGCAATCACAACTGGCGCCTCTTCTTCGACAGAACCAGTGGATTGTTGAATTCCATTAGTTGGGAGTGATTGGCTAGCTGCAGCAACAGGGACAGAAGACTGACGGGCGGCAGCGGCAGCGGCAGCTTTGCGCCCAGAAAATAGCAAAACACCAGTTTCTCCAGTAGGCGTGGTGATAGTTTCAGGAGCAATAGGTATAGGTGATACAATATTAGAAGAGTTTGGAGATGGAGCGATACCAACTGGAGCAGACCAGGTTGCCTTGTCTGGCGGCGGAGGGCCACTAGGAATTCCAACGCTAATTCGACGTCTAGTGTCAATTTCTTTAGTCGCTGCAGCAGGAGCAGAATAATTGGAATCCTCCATGTCAAATCGATCAGTGGGTGGCGAGGAAGGGATAAATGCAGCTACATCAGCTCGAAGAATTGAGCTAGGACGCTTTTTCATAGGTTTTGGGCTAGTACTGCTGGGATCCAACGCCACAGTCGACGATGGTGCGCTAATTTTGAGGCCCTTCGCAGCAGCAGCAGCCAAAAATGCAGCTTTGCTTGCTTCCGAATCTTCTTCGGGCATTGAAGGCAAAGAGGTAGCTGAAGCACTTGTGGGCGAATCCGTTGGACGCGGAAATGAAGCGGCTGCCAAGAAACGTTCATGCAAATCATTGTTGGAAAGAGATGGTGTCGATGGTTGTGGAGTTCTATTTGGAGTGAAAAAGTTTCCAGAACGTCTCTTCTCTCTAATTTTTTCGACACGTTCTTGTTTTGCGGCTTCTTGAACTTCTTCAATATCCTCTGGTTCCACACGGCCAGATAGACCAAGCAAGGATTTACGGTGTCTCAATGTAGACCCTCGCCTTTGGTTTGAGGAGTTAGCGGCGGCTTCCTGCAGGGCCTTGTATTCTAATCCTTCGACAGTTCCTTTGGTGATCGCATTTTTTGCAGCGGTGCCTGCATAACTAACCTCAACCTTAAGATCGGACATCATATTGTGCATCTGCAAAACAGGTGACATTGGTGGAGATAATTGGCCAGAAGGAACAGTGGCAGAATCGGATGCAGACGAGAATGGCTGGGATGGAGCAAGATTTCGCAAAGAGAGAAGACCATCGCGTTCAAGCGTACATTCCAAATCGTCACCCTTAATTGCAAAATTTTTGACAAAGGAGGAAACGATTTGCTCACAGCCATCTAGAACAAGAAGCTCGAGCCTGGGAGCTTGGGCAACCATATGATGAATCGCAAGAGGAGTAATGAAGTCGCAGCTACTTAGATAAAACTCTTCGAGACGCAGGGTGGCGGAGATGTCGAGTTGAGTGGCGTGGAGAGTAATTGCATTGACAGTCTTGTCTGTGATATTTTCGCAAAAACTTATATCGAGAGATCGCAAATTAGGACATGAAGAAAAGAGTGGTGCCAAGGAGTCGTCAGTCACTTTTGGGCAAGATTCGAGAATAAGAATTTCGAGAAACGGACAGTGAATAATAGTAAATGACAGTAGAGGATCAGTGATTTGAGTGTTGCGAAGGTTAAGGAACTTGAGAGGTCGTTTGACATGCTATATATGAAAATTTTATAAATATATTGCCAGATAATAAGTGGTGCAGAAAAGGTGGGGCCAATTTAAGGTCTCGGCGAAAAAAAAAGGCAAAAACAGGCTTAACCAAAAAAAGAATAAAAAACAAGATACAATAAGCCATTACATACCAATGGTGTTAGATCGATATTTGGATCAGCCTCACGACACTCACTCAAATCCAGCTCGAGCAACGCGGCAGCAAATTTGATGATTGGAATAAGTGCGGCAACTGATAAATTTGTGAAAGCTGCGTCGAGGCTGAATAAAACGTGCGGTCAATAATATTATAAAATAATAGAAAGCGAGAAAAAGTGTGGGGAAAAAGGACAGAGGATAAGGGCGCTAAGGGCGCCGAATAAGGGGAAGACAAAGGAATATACCGAAGAAGATCACTACACTTCTGGGCTAGCAGCGGCACAAAGGCATCCGAGACAGGACAGCCAGGCAGCTCGAGTTGCAGCAGGCGTGGACAGTGCGTGGCGATACTCTGTACAACCATATTGCTCATGTGGAACACGGACCCGAGACGCAGGATCCGCAGCGACGCAGCACACAGTGCAAGGGCGCCGTCTAGATCGCCAATATACAAATTATCGGCCGCAGCGCCGCACAGATCAAGTTCACGCACCAGCGCGGCGTACGTGACACCGTCGCGATCGCCACCATCGCTTTCACTCTTATCGTCGTCCGCGTACGTGCTGCTATTGTAGTCGAGTAGTCCGTGCGATCCCGGCACCCGCAGTGGTAACACTGCCAGCAGTCGCTCGAAAGAATCGAACCGCTGTAGTGGCGGCCGCCGGTATAGCGCCCCAAGACTTGCCACTCCCCACGCCCGGCAAACTGTCGCTAGATGCAACAGTACACTCGCACTTGCCGCACCTTCAACTCGATCAGCCACATGGTTTGCTATTTGCTGCATCACTTCGGCTCCCACCAACTGCACCGCCCGACGCTGTAGTTGTTGTTCCATTCCTTCTCTTCTCGGCGGTTGAAAAAAAAATTGAAAAATGAAATTTCTCATACAACCTCAATCTAAATGACAATCAAGCACAATTTTAAAATCTCAGCCTACTCTTTCAACCAGGTCGCCGTGATTATGTTAATAATTTTTGGATGAATCTCCACCGTCACTGGCTCCGCCGGAAACGGCTCGCCACTGACCGCCAGAATATTTCCCTTATTTGTTCGGTTCAACTTGTCAATCTCAATCTCTTCGTTCCCAACCTCCCATTTTCCAACACCCCAACTCCATCCATATGGCTCCAATCGAAACCCACGCGCAAATATCGTCTTGGCTCCAATCGACTCCCAATCATCTGGCGCCTTTTCATTAAGCAATGCTAACGCAAGTCCAATTCGCGACAGTCGCTCCGCACCATACGTAACCTCTACGAACCCCGAACTCATGCTTACATTGTTTGAACCCTTGTATTGGATGCCCAGGAATGGCAGGTTGTTTGCAGTGAAGTACCCTATTGGGTCCTGGCCAGGTGTCAACTGGATCGGGTAAACGCTAGTGTCTGTTGCAGCGGCTTTTGATAAGTGTCTTTTCGGCCCATATGGGTGATGAGGCATATCTCGTACGTCGCCAGACACTTCCAAATCAAGTTTATCGGTGTCCAGGTAATCAAGGTCTTCATGCTGATTATCCTGGTTGTTACTCTGATGGTTAATAGGCTGAATTCCTATGTTTCCACGGTAGCGACGCAATCGAATCAGGCGATTCAGTGCACTTAGTGTCGTTTTTTCGCGACCAATCCAACGAAATGCGTCAGATTCAATATCCAGATCAGCAATATACGCCCAAGCCATGTTTAGGTGAGAATATACCACTTTACCAGAATTATGGAATGTGCAAGATATAATATCCATCGGTCGATGTGTTTCTATTTTCTCAAGTTAGTTTACACAAAAAAATAATAATAAAAAATTTGAAGTCGTGCCTCTGATAATACTCAACACGCCATAAACCGGGAACAAATGCCCCAAGTTCGGATTCATAGCGTTGGACGATCCAGCTCCAACAGTCCCAATAAGCGTGCGTCTCGCCGCTCTCCAATCTCTCCGATTCATCAACCCATTAATAACCTCATGAAGAACGCCATCACCAGAGACCGCAATAAACGCAGAGTACTTGCGCACATCTACGGTCGACATTATTTCCTCCGCATGGCCTTTATATTCCGTATCGGTGCGTTCGTAGGGAATACCAGCAAGGTCCATGAGTGGCACGACTGTTTCCAAAAATATCTTTACAGCTTCTTTGACGCCGCCGAAGGGGTTGACAAAAAAATAGACAGGAAGGCGAGGAGACATTTCCTTCAGCGCTTTATTATAGAGACATAAGAAAATTAAGTGGGTGTACAAAAAATAGTATAAAAGATAAATATTAAGGGGGGTTACAAACCATCAAAATCTTTGCATGGCACGCGGATTGCTTTAAGAGCGAGAATAAATCTATCGCGCTCAGTAATAGATGCAAAGTTGAAACGCACGGATTTGAGCAGCGGCGGCTTGTTTTTGGGTGGAGTAGGGCTGGAGTTAGAGTTGGAATCGGAATCGGTAGGAGTATTTGTGTGTAAGTAATGCACGTCGACGAGACAACTCGTAGCTGCAGTGACAGTTGACGAAGAATGCACAATCGATGCGGCAACAAGCAGCGATGCCGGAACCACACCTTGGTCAACAACGTCACCAGCGCCACCCGTCCCCCAACCAAGCATTGCACTCAACGACTGCAGAAAAGTCTGCAAGTAACCATACCGCAACCGCAAATAGAGAAAAAAAAGATAAAAACAATTAAGTTTAGCAAGTACCCGAAAATAAGCGGGTTGACAATTAATCGTGACCCTTCAGCACTAATGATGAAAGTGATGATGGAAAAAGTGAGGAGCTAAAACAAATATATTACCGGCTGTCGTGTTACCGTAGTTGTCGTATTATTGGCGTCATCGATTCTCGTCCATGTAAAAAGTCCGCCACCGGTGTAGTTGACGCTGTTGTTACTGCTACTCTCTGCTTGCCCGGCGCCATTTGTGTTTGATGACTTTGGGCTCACCAATGACACGGTTACAGCCTTTCCCTCCGCTTGTCCGATGTCAACTAAGAGCGCCATTGTCTGGAACGCCAATTCTGTTTCAGCAACGTCAATTGGCACAACAACACTCATTTTTGTCAAGGTTTTTCACCAAAACCAAGATACAAAAAATCCATGCCCAACTTTTCCTATTTTGGTACGATAATGATGTGGGCGGAAAAAAGCTCATCTTCTTGCATCTATTATTAGCGCAACACAGTGGTGATTTGTAAAACATAAATAATAATGATTGAAGAATGACAAATAAGAGCGGAAAAATGTCTCCTTGAAATTCTGTTTGAAATTTTTTTTTCGATCTCCACTTGAAATTTTTTTTTTGACTGGAGGGTGGCCCTGAACAGCCAAAGACTGCAAAAAGAGAGCAAGAGAGGCCAGAACCAGGAAATAAAAAAGAAAAAATACAAGCGGCGAACAGAGCGGAAAAAAAAAAACAAGTGGGATGGATAGTTTATAATGAAAACGAAAAGGCAATATGATTTGACCAACGAGTTTATTGAGAACAGTTTGTAACTAAGGGAAATGGAAATAATGCGTGCGAAGGGGGTGGGGGTAGTAACAAGGTTTTGTTTCATTTGCCGAAATTAAAATTTCTGAGGAGTCAATGTCGACGGGCAAAGTGAAGATCAGCGACACACCCAGAAAGGCAGCAACAGGCAGCGGGTCGGGAGCATCCGGCGGTGGTGGGGGAATGAGTGCAGCAAATGGCAATGGCAATGGCAAGAAAGGAGGAATCCGGTCGTCGATTGATCTTGAGCTACAGCTTGGGTTTGAAAAAAACCCATTGGACAAACCATCAAGCGAATTCCGGGATGCCGAGTCGTGGTTCTCGCAGGCGAAGCAGACGGCAGAAATATCCGCGGCTGAGCAGACTGCGGCGGCAGCGGCGGCAGAAAAGGACAAGGAGAAGCGCGGTACCCGCGACCGGCGCCGCAACAACAGCAGCAGCAACGTGCTGTTGGCGGCAGCAACCACGTCGACGTTTGGACGCACGTCGGCGAGGGTGGCGGCGACGGCGGCAGCTGCTGCAGGCAGTGGCGGCGGCGGCGACGGGAACGCCCAGCAAACGCCCCAACAACAAGCAGACGCCGAGTACGTGTCGCCGTCGACGTTGCAGCGCAGCTCCTTCTTCCGCTCGTCGTTCTTTGGCGGCGTGCCCAACAACGTGCGAACCCTCGAGCGCTCCGCCGCCGTCGCCTCGCCCACCTCGGCCCAACGCCGGCCTATGGGCCCGCGTGGTCCATCGGCCCTGCCAACCCCAACGGCAGCCACCACCTCCGTAGCTATCAACGACAATGCAAATACCTACCCTAATGCCAATGCCGATCTGCAGCTGCAAAGCTTCTCGGTGCGCAACGGCACTCTTTCGTCTTCTAAGGATGCCTACGACCTGGACCCCGCCGAGATGCTCAAGACCCCTGTCTGGTAATGGCTTGTCTTGTAAATTACTTCTCTCTCTCTAATCTGAATCCTCCCGCCTTTCCCTTACCGTCTGAACTAAAGGTACTTGCAACTCCGCGTGTGGATGTATGGCCTCATTTTCCTGTCGGCTTTCCTTGCCGCTGTATCTGTGGGCGCTGTCGCCTCGTCTTCTGTCGCACCCTCAAAAACTTCAGTTCATTTCTGGATTGCTGTATCCATAATCACCTTAGTTGTCGCCTTAGCTGAACTGCTGTTTTTTATCCGTTATGGTGCAAAGATGCTCTATCACTACGATTCTCCTTTCCTCATCCTCACATCCAGCCAATCAAATCCAAATAACAATGGTGGACTTACAAAGAGTTTGGTCAGACGCGATATTTTTCTTCCAATCTTTGACCTTGCGCTTCACTCAGTCCTCACCATTTTTTGGATTGCTACCCTGGCGGATTTTGGCACTACTATAGGTTCTTGCCGCACAGAGACCCTTAATCTCGGTATTGGCGCTGGTGTTTGCACTGGCTTTGAGGCCGGTGTCAGTTTCGGTGTTATTTCCCTTTTGTGCGTGTTTTTTGCTGTCGGTATGAAGGGTTGGGAAACTTATTCAAACTTCGCTTTGCTGAGGAAAGCAATGTGATATTTCTTTCTTTTTTCTGTTTTACATTTACTCAATGGTTTGTTTGTATGTGTGTTTGTGCTGGTAGTACCTAGATATGGAAGAGTGAGTTGAGTAGTGGATTGTTTTGTCTACTTGTCGCTTGCTTGATTGTGAAATTGTTGTTTTTCAGTTTTCACTTATCTTTTTTTTTTTTTTTGGTTGGGTTTGTTTTAAATAGGGGGAGGTTAAACAAATATGACGGGGCCGACGAAAAGCGTTGTGTGGAGGGCGGGGGGGGCGGTGGGATTAAAAAAAAAAGGGGGGGGGGGGG
>JADGJH010000038.1:0-23696 GCA_027596945.1 Physocladia obscura
CTGGGCTTTGGAGCCAAAAGAGCATGTGTTGGTACTGTGCTAGTGATGTATGAGAAGTACTCTCATTTTTAGGTTTTCGCTCTCTCACAGCAGCATGGCGAACAGAAGCAGTTGGCTTCGTCCCGCTTGTTTGTGTCATTCCAAAAAAAAAGGAATTTTTGGAAAAATCTCAGAAAGCAACTTTGAAGTTGCTTTTTTACAAAAATCGCAACTATTTTTGCACAAAAATTGCAAAAAAAAAAAAAAAAAATCAGCAACAAAATTTCTAACTTTGAAACACCCTATTGTCAGAATTTCTTGAGTTTCCTGATGTACAAATTCACATGCTTTCAAATTTATCAACAAATTGATGAAATATCAGTTCTTAATGTGGATGTAATGTGGATGCCATAAAGAGAGATTAATTTATTCCTATTTATTTTTTTGCGGAACTAATTTGAATTCAAGAAATTTTTTTTGCTGATTACTGTTTTGGTCAGAATATCTATTTTTCCAATGATGATTGTAGCCTACAGCTTTTGATTCTTACATAGATGTAATTTTTAATGAGAAGAGCCCAAAGATTTTGTGCTTGGGGTGCAGAAGTGGTTTCGATCTGTTTCTTTTTTTACAACTCAGATTTGTAATATGTCAATATTACCGGCAGTTTGGAATATTATGTGGTTCCTGCTTATTCTATATTTGCTACTACTGCAAATACTACTAATACTGCTAATACTACTAATACTGCTGCCATTTAGAATCTTGAAGAAAAACAGCTTTCAGGAAACACTCTGAGCATATACCCACACCAGGCAAAAAAAAAACAAAAAAACAAGAACAAAAACAAAAAGAGGAACGCGTTTTTTTTTCACTCCTCTCAACCCGTGTAAATTACCGCGGGAATTTGTTTTTTCAAGTATACTGCTGCTAAAAAAACAAATGCACTAGCTGATGCCCTGGCATCTTTCTGTTAATACGTAAAATGAATGTTCCGGCAGGAGTCTCCAAGGACAGCCGGATCCAACGCTGTTCCTTCACTTTCCGAGACCGTGTCCATTATTTCACAGTGATCGCGCCAATGATTTCGCGGATGGTTGAATTTGACAAAAGACGACGCGTTCGCAACAACGCAAATATGGTCGGCCTTGATCGTGTCATTGTTCTCGCTGCGGCTCAGCGTTTTAACACAAATGGCATTTGTCATCGACGGTGGTGGCATTTGAGGTGGCGGCCGAGGATGAATAGCAAGCTGAAATTCAAACGCGTTGTGGTTTTCTCTGGTGCTGTCAAAAGTTTTCTGTTTTCTTCGATTTTGGCGCCAATGAATCCACACGACAATTGACACTAATGCGATTATTATTATGCCGGCGCTGGTGGATCCATACGTGGCCAGAGCTGAATTATTTTCGGTTGGCGCCTGAATATCTTGTGTACAATATGCCGACGAATAAAAAGGAGTGGATAGAGAGAGAGAAAAATACCTAATGTTGTGGTATTTTTCCAGGATTCCGGCGGCGATTGCAGCAATGTTTGCCTGTTTTTGGCTGGAATTATTTTGATGGAAGTGGCGAATGCAGTATTAGATTGGGTTTTTAAGACTGAAGCATGATTTCGTGTTGATCGGACATGAGATTTTGTCAGAAAATGCATTTTTTTTGTCGATTAGGAGAAAAAAACACCAATATTCATATTACTCGACAGTTTTCCAACCAACTGAGTTATAATTCCGCCCAACCCTTTCTGCCAATGCAGCTGATCCTGCCTTTTGAAGATAGAGGTCTCTACTTTGTAGACGCATTTTTTCCAATGCGTCCATATTGGCCAGCGAATAAACACACACTAAACGAGAAACTTGATGATTTTCTGGAGTCCTTTGGGTCGCCGCCGCCGCCGCTGCTGCTGCTCTTGAAACAGACCTCTGTGAGATTATTGACTGATCTACGTCGCTTGCAACTTCACTAATTATGCCAACACTACCACCACCACAATAATCAGTCCTTAAATTTTCTGAAATAGTAATACACGACGATGACGACGACGAATTCCGTCTCAAAAACGTGTTGCGTTCAATATCGTCAATTCTGTCAATGTGTATTTTTTCGTAGCTGGAGATAACAGATTGTGTATGTATTGCGGCGATTTTTTCGTATTCGTTGTTGAAAATGCCCGATTTTTCGTTTTGCGGGATAATCGAGGTGGTGGTTGAGCGCTTCAGTATACAGGCGTACCAAACTCATCAATTTTATTTTATAGATATTTGTTTTATGAGTCAAGTCAGAGAAAGAAATTAAAAATAAAAAATAAATAAGAGGTTCTTTATTACGAACGAAAACAGCCATCGCGATTCCCAAGAATGCTATAAGAGTGAATCCGGATTCATAGAGTTGGCTGCTGATAACTGGTCAATTTATTTTTTAATGTTGTAAAATTTAGTATTAAAAAAAACACGAACGGAGTGCAGTTGCTGTGGAATTTCTTTGTCTGAAGAAGAGCTCATGGCGGTCAATGAGCTATGATATGTTGTTGCATGCATATTTGAAGTGAATAGTGGCACTTTCAGCATGGTTACTACTGCCGTTAACATCGTTGGCATTGCTATATCCGTTGTCGTTGTTGCTGTTATTTTTGTTATTGTCGTAATTGTTATTGCTGTTGTTTTCTTTCTGGTTGTTACTGCTGTTGCTGTTACTAGCGCTTGGATATTAAAAACCAAGGAAATCATCAAGGCAATGATTTTGAAGAAATTGAAAATATGTGTTGAAATGTGATCCACGCAAACATATTTTCAAAAAAAAAAAAAAAAAAAAAAATTTTAAAAAATTTGATATGCATCCATACGCGTCACTAGACTTAAGCCTTGGCATATCGGCTTGGTTATTTTTTGGGGCTGTGTCATTTACCACGTTTTGGGTTTGTCAATCAAAGTACAATATTTCAATCAGATCTGCACGATTGACTGCGGTTCAAGCAATTTCTTCAATGATTGCAATCACATTTCTAAAAATGGACAAAATAATCGAAACTTTTCCGTGTGCAGCTCAGTGTTTGTTGTTATATTTACTCAAAAAAAAAAAAGAAAAAACACGCGTTTAAACTCCACTTAGTATGGATTATCCACGCTTCAGTTATTTCTTGGACGAGTTCCATAGCTCTTCAATGCCTTTATCTTCATGTTAAATATCGCTTTTATCGGATTTCCTTGTATGGAGTCAGTATTGGAAAGGAATTGTCATCGAAAGACATGATTGATTGCAACACCCAAATTACTGACGAATTTGGATATTGCACCTCCCGCATATTAAAACAGACTGAAATTGTACGGGATGCAAATGAAGCTGTCGATTTCGGGTGTGTGGTCGCGTCCACCAAAAAAATAGCAATTTCTGTGAATCCATTTGTCGGAAGAATTAATAAAATGATTGATAAATGGCTTGGCGGCGCTGAAACCATCGATTTTGCTCTCTGGAAAATTGAAATTTGCGTTTTAATTGGACCTCTTATTTCTTCGACTGTTTGCGGAATTATTCAGGTAACGGGGATAAACAATTTGTAATTTACTTATTTTTTTCTTTGAATTTATTGAAATTAAGTTGAAATCTCGCACACACCGTTTATATCCGTTGGATACAGGGCCATGTGAATTTGATGTGGAATATATTTTTGTTTATGGGTTGATGTTATTGGTGAGTAAAATCTTTAATTTTATAGCCAGGGCTACTAATTTAAGATAATTCAGTGCTTTTGCATGTGCGGACCTGTCCTAGTATTCATTTTGCTTGATATCAATATGACAAATTTTTTAAAAATTGATCTGTTAATAACTATAACTTTTGGGGCTGCCACAGGTACCACAGTGAACCCTTCTGCTTTGACTGATTTAAAAGTAGGCATATTTATTGCAATTTTTGGATTGCGCCAAGATAATATTTTAGCAAGCCTTTCTCCTCAAAATCTGTGAGTAAGTTTCATGAATAAATATATACAGTTAAGTAATTTTTTTTCCTTCTCCTAGATTAATTGCGATTCTCGCAATTAGTCACATTTCTTCAATTATACTTCCAATACTCATTTCATTTGTGAACAGTCGAAACTTCATGTCTCGAACCTTTGCTTTGAATATGACTTCTTTTGTAAGCGCTTTGGAAAATGAACTGGCATATTCATCATTCAAGGAATATGCACTTAAATGTATCTAATCAATATTTTTTTTAAATTTGTTTCTTTCTTTTATTTATTCATTGTGTTTGTTTGTTGTTTTTCATTGCTCTTTTACTTCAGATGTGGCTGTTAACGAGTGCATTTTCTGGGAGGCGTACATGGACCTTAAATTTCAAATCAGAAATTATTCATGTCGCGCTCGTCCAAAAAGCACTGTGTTATCTCAAACCTGTTTCGATCGCGAGCAAAAATCGACACCCAAGTTTAATCAAAGGTGTTTCAACGAGGCAGTATACTTCACTGGAGAACTTACACCACAGCAGTCAACAACGCCAGAAAGCAGCACAACAGCAGACAGAACACTCAGATCTCTGACAATCAAAAAAGTTGATAACAAATTAATTGAAGAAGTCAATTTTGAGGTTCCAGCGTACATTGCTGAAATGTTTACGGCGTTTTATGAACGATTTATTGCAGACGGTTCCAGATGTCAAGTTAATTTGAGCGTGGAAGTAAAGGTATCGCTTTTCCAGAAATACAAGTTGAAACAATGGTTGGCGCGGGACTTTGAATCAGCAAAAGATGAAGTTCTTCAAAATATGGCAAGTTAAATTCTTTTACTTCGTTTCAGCTTTTATTTATTTCTATTTTTTATAGTATATGAATATTTATCCACTATGGATCATATACAAGAACAATACTCTGACAAATTCTAAATGACTAGAATTAAATTACAAAAAATTTTTTATTTATTTTAAAGTCGATTGCAAATAAAATGTCTGAGTCCCGTTTTATTATCATTATTACTTTGAAAAACTGAAGCCTGAAACGTTAACAACCTCATGGCAAATCAACATGCTTTGCCATTTTGGTTTTAGAGTTTTAGGTCACAAATCAGTCAAAGATCGTACAATACCGATAGAATGTTTGCAATCAATTTATAATTTATTTATTTATAAAAAACAGCATTAATTCCAAACATGAGCTTTTGAATCCGTCAAAACCACCGTCGAGTCCCCATTTCCAATTCCTAATACGTCCATAACTCTCGCGCCTGTTTCAACACCACCAAGCTTTTGTACAACATGAACAACACCGTCGTCATTAACAGCATGCAAAAATGCGGCGCCATCAAAATCACTTCCAGTTGCAAACACTGACTGTCCATTTTTTGTGAAACAGCGCGAGCGACTAAGATTCGTATGCAATTTCGTTTCAAATTCGGCAATGTGGTTGAAAGTCGGAAAATTGTCATTGGACGATATTACTGTTGGGATATCAAATGAACCGATTACATGATTAATTTTCTCATCGCATCGCCAAGATGTTAGAAGCCTGTTTTTTTCTTCATTGAAGTCGACGCTGATGCATATATTGCCACCTTGATGAGTATAAATAATTTTTCACATAAATATTGCAAAAATTTTATAAAAATCGAAATGCATGTGCACCTTTGAAAAGAGGAACACTCTCTAATGAATCCGTTGTTGAAATAGTCTGGTTTGCTGTTTGGTTTTGGACCAGAAAAGGAGTGGCTAAACTTCCGCCAACAAGACAATTCAATATTCCAACATGTTGTAAAGAATGCACTCCGAATCCCATTTTTCCCATGTTTGGATTGGCAATTTCTTTCAACGGTTCATTTGGTTTGCGAATATCAAATATTTGGATAACCGACTTGTTACCTGCCCCGACGTAGAAAATCTCATCGTGAATTTGATCGAAAGCACATGACCAGCCAGGGAATGGTAGGTTTATACTAACGTTATATAAACACAAAAAAAGTAAAATAAATTAAATTAAATATACTGATTATTTTATAGTTAAAAAAGATGGCTTTGTTTCACCTCAAATCAAACGTATCAGTTTTCCCAGAAAATAATTTCACGGTTTTATCGATTCCCGTTGACAAAATCAAATCATTAGCACCGCTCCAACGGCGAACTTTGAAGTCTCTAATAGTCGCAGAATGAAGTGGCACAAAGACTCTACTTGCACGGCGTTCGAGATCAGTTTTTGTAATTCCATGCATGTTTTCCATCGAATGTGCAACATACACTAATGTAGGATTAAATAAAGAGCCGGAACCGACTCGAACTGATTTCTTTTGAGAGCAAAGTGATACCGTCATGGTGCATTTCATTACGGAACCGACTTTCATTGGTTGGAATCGTTTTAATTGCTCCAGCTGCATGCGCAAAATCTCGTTTTCTTTTTCACTGGCTTTCAACTTTTCTTTGAATGTATCACGGTCTCGGTATGCGAGTCTTAGTTCAGAGTCGTCGACTGAAATTAAATTCACTGCAAAAACGGCACGGATATCGCTGTATTTGGCCGCTCCTCTGGATGCATCATTTTTGAAATATTTTTTTCTGTGATTAATCCTTATTTACCTCCAGCAAAACGAACGAACTTGCATGTTGGACAAAATCGAGATCGTTTGAGCCATTCTTTAATGCATTTGAAGCCAAAAAGATGGCCACACTTTAACGAAGACGTGCGATGCGAACCGGTTGATGTCCAGGAATTGAGACATCTGGGTTTTAAATAGACGACCACAACAACAACAATATATGATAAGCAAACAGAAAGAATAAAAATTATCTCACATGCTACATTCATTCGAAATTGGTATTGCTTTGTTTTCGGCCACTGCGTCGCTATCATTTCTCTCAGTTCTTTCGTACCGCTTGCGTTTGTTTGACTGAAACAAATCTTTTTGATATAAGATTTGCTGCGGATTCGGACATATTCAAACATATTTGGGGATGCTGAATGTTCGATGATCTTCACCTTGCGTTGATTCGCCGGCTTCTGGACTATTGTGTTCACCGTCACCACCGCCACTTTCCGTTTCGCTCGCGTTGCCACCTGGATCGATGATGTCGGTGTCGCTGCTGCCGCCATCGTTGTTCTCGCTCAACATAATTTTCTCTTATTTTAGTTTGTTAAATGGCTTCAATTGTAGTAACGCGAACTCATGGCAACAAGATATTGCGGATTGCACTGGCATCAGCACCGGTAAACGCGTTGACGCGTCCTCTTGTCGCAGCAGTGCGCGCCGAGGTGGCACAAGCAAACGCAGCAGGCAGCAGCGTTCGCGGGATTCTGTTTGCCTCATCGCTTTCCAAGGTGTTTTCGGCGGGACTGGATTTGTCCGAACTGGTGCTGGAAACGAATAAACAGACGGGTAACTCAACAGACAGAAAAACAGATAACTTGGCGCATAAGCGAGCAAAGGTGGCATCGTATATGGGACTGGACGGGTTCCAGAGCTTCGTGCTCGATATCGCGAGCTCCAAAGTGCCGACTGCCGCCGCGGTGCACGGTGCTTGCCCTGCCGGAGGAACAGTGCTTGCTCTTGCAACCGACTACAAAATTACCGCTTGGCCGGCGCCAGCCAAGTTCTCAATGGGCCTCAATGAAACCCGGTGAGTCACCCAGATTCCATTTTTCATCAATTTAATGGATCCTTTCATTTTATAGAGTCGGTCTTGCGCCGCCGTTATGGTTACACGCTCTTGCTCGACTCAATCTCGCCTCGCCACGCATTGCCGAAACCGTCATCCAGCTTGGAACTTTATACAATGATCCGTACGAAGCCCAGAAACTCGGTTTCCTCGACACAGTCCTCGAAAACGCGTCTCTGGAAGACGCAGAGGAAGTTGCGTCTGCACGCTTGCTAGAACTGGCTAGTATTCCGTGGGAAGCACGTGTTGCGGCAAAATTAGGCGCGCGTGCGGAACTTCTGGCGCTGTTACGAGACCCAGATGAATCAATTGTTGATTGTATTGTTGGTGACGAGTTTCAGCGTGTCACTGGGGATTTATTGGTATCTTTGAAGAAAAATAAGTGAAATAAAATATGGAAAAAAAGGCGTGGATTGGCAACAAGATGGCAAACACCTTTTTGCCAGGTTTGTGTTTGAATGCTTTTGGGATTATTGCTACTTCTCTATTGAAAAGATTGACTTTTGTAATTCCTTGTCAATAACTGGATAGATGTGCTAGTTTGCAAAAACATAAATTATTGCTGGAATGTAATAGTTTCACTTTTCAGGATACTTACAGATTCCGATAGGTACAGTTCTTATCATGTTGTGTTTAATTCTTATTCTAAAACAGGTAAACATCAAATAACTTTCTAAATTCATTCCAATATGTTAAAGTAAAAGAAGATTCAAGCTGTATTGAAGAACACATTCAGTTTTTATTGAACAGAAAACACTCAACTTAAACGAGAAGAAAATAGTGGACTAGCCTTTCTGTCATTAAGCAGAAGCTATGCGTTAATACAATAATAATAATTTAGTTCTGTATGGGAAGAAAAATGGCAAGATTTATTTTAAAGACTATTTACAATTTTTACGATGGAGGATTTTAAGAAATGTAAATTTATAATAAAAAAATTAGAATTCTGCTAAAAATCCCTACTATACACAATCATAAATGGAAATTGCAACATAATAGCTAAAAATCTTGTTTATTAAAGAGGAATAAGGCTCTTTATTATTTTTATTAGAGATATTTTCCCAGGAACTTTCACCCTTGGAAAATGCCACCTTGACATTTATTAAAAATTCTGGAGATTTTTCTAATATCTTACCACAAATAGAATTTTTTTTGCTGTTGGTGATTGGCATTTTGCTCACTAACACCAGGTCATTCTTGGCTCATTAGTTTATATTATTTTATGTGTCTGAAACGCCATAATAAACAGCATTTAGCTCAACAAAATAAACGAAGTTATTCCAATTTGTGTGTATACTCTGACATATAGATAGCAATTGATGGTGATGCTGACACTCATGCTGATTTTTACAATAATATTAGTGCGGTGACTGAGTCCGCCACCAGTATTATGATTCTTTTTATTCATTGCAAATGTAAATTGTCTTCTATATTCGCAGTTTTTAAAGATTGCATCAAATGCTTTAGCCATAGATGAGTTTTAATTAGGGTTATCAGGGGGTGAAACCTCACTGGATGATAACTTTCAAAGTGGAGCAAGTAATAAAATAAAGCTATTTTACTGCCTTCTCTTCTGACCCAAACGTACTTTTGAAACTGCTCTGTTGTAATTGTAATATTATTTCTTTAGTTTATTTATGAATTTTTTTTCACCCAGAAAATGTCTTGGCTAAAAAATTAATGAGCATCACGTGACAAAGAGCAAAATAAAAATAGTGAAAATGTTTGACTCGAATTGAATGAATTTCTCTTCCGAAATGTTATTAAAATACTACAACCAAACTAATACAAATAAGAAAAAGAAATCATTCAGAATCAAGATCCAAACTTCTCCATTCACTTGCTTTCTCTGTTTTTCTTGTCCGTGTATAAACAACATCCTTTCGCAACTCAATTGGTCGAACATGTCCATGAACTTTGGCAAACACGCCACAGGCATTGCAAATTGGTTTTCCCTCCGGACTTCGTCGCCAAACAGGAGTTTCCATGGCATTGCAGTTTGAGCAAGCTCGTCCCGCGATGACTCGCCTTTTTTTCTTTGCCTGCTGCTTTCTGGCAGTTCCACTGTTTGTTACAGAAATTTTTTTGGTTTTCGATGTGCCATCGGACTTTCTAGATAGCAGAGCGGAAGGTTGGGTCTTGCGCCGTTCTTTTCCTTTACTGTTGCCACCCTCTTTTTGTCCTTCGTAAAATGAGCCAGAATCGTCACTGTCGTCAGTTTCCGACGCTATTTCTGCGTCTGCGGATTCTGAGTCTGGTTGAAATTCATCGTCGTCTTCTAAGAGCCGTTTTGTTACCCGTTTTCGCACTCTTTGCACAATACCGTTGCCACCAAAATCAATTGGTTCCTTTTCTTTATTCTCCGTTAATATTCCTGCTATTTCTGGTTGGGTTTTTGATGGCTTGGCAATACCAGTCGCATTTGGGAGGTGCTTCACTTGGAATGCGCTAAATTCTGATGACGACTGGAGTAGATATTCATACGCATCCAACTGATCCGCTTCAATCAGAACTCCGTTTGACGCTTCTATTTTTCTTAGTGCATTAACTTGCCGACGTTTGCCAAAATATTTGTTAACTGGCTGCAAATTTTTGATTTCAGAATGATATTGCTCAATAGGTGTATGCGACTTTTTGGACGATGAATCGGCTCCCATAGTCAAAGAGCTATTGTAGAAATGACTTATTGATTCTCTGCTATTGTCAACAGTAATGTTGGGTCGATGCTGGTCGATATTGAGTTGTTTTGATGTTGACCAATCATTTGTCGATTCAGATCCCTCAGATTCGGAACAGGTTTCATGCGCCAGCGTAGCTCTAGAAACGACACTCATTTCGTTCTTCTTCGCGTCTAATACGCCGTCGTCTATTTTCTGTTTTATTTTGTTTTCTTTGATTTTCCCTGAAAAATTCTTGTTGTAGACAAACTTTGGCACAAAATCAAAAAAAATTTATGCAACAATCCTGCTTCACCTGTATTATAGATATCATAAGCATTTAAGCATTAGATTTTTCAATATCGTTTTCTGTATGGATAGCGTAACGAACTTTGTTTGCCATATAACTTCAGAAGCGGAAAATGGCGACTTCAATTTTTTCATGATCACGTGGTGTGCGGCTGGACTCAATTTTCAACAACATTGAACAAAATATGAATGATATGTATTTACTTCTGTAGCCTTTTTTTTGGATTTCACAAGTTTTAAAATATTTGGATCTACAAGTACATTAAAACTACAACAAAAACAAAGTAACTTTTATTTTTGTTTTTTGTTTTGTTTTTTGATGACAAACAGAATGACAAAATCAAAACCTGTTCAATCATGAGTTTCGATTAAGCAAGATCGATTCTACCGTCCGATGTTTAGTTTATCAAACGGAATACTCGGGGGACCATATTATAATTTTATTATCGAGATGAAAAGCGAAAGTGACCAAAACAAGAAAAACAAAAAAAAGAAGTCAATATTGGACAAAAAAACACAGAACCGTATTTGTTCGAGGGGGTGATGGATGGGGAAAAAAAGACAGAAATATTAGCACTTCGTTCTGTTAAATCAGAAGTTTGCATCACCGCTTTCATTTTTTGGTGACTCAGTCTTCTTGGCCCGCAGCCGTTTCCGAATAACAGATTTTCGAAACGGAAAAAAAGCCGGCCGATCAATCCCGCGTTGTTTTTTGTACAACCCACATGCATTACATATACTGCGACCAAGTGAGTCTTTTCGCCAAGCAGATGTAACTCTAGTTGCACAATTGATGCATTGCTGGGGTGGAGACATTATGCTGCCAACTGCCGGAAACGATAATAATGCAGAAGAAGAGGAAGAGGAAGACGAAGACGGAAACATTCCCATTTTATTAAATAGAGTCATGTTCGTGTTGTCAACGTTGCGAGTCGATCCGAATACGACCGACAGTGACAGCAGGTATTCCACAACAGGAAGCTGATCTAATGGATGGAGAGTGCCGTCAGACGCGATTGTTAGTCTTGGTGGTGCATGAAACGAGATTCCGAGGCTGTTATTACTATTACTATTGTTGCCTTCACTGCTAGGAATCTTGCACAGAGGGTCGTTATATTTGAAAGCTGGGCTATGTGTTGGCGTTGCCAGTGCTGTCGATGCAGGGCTGTATTCTGGAACATCTTGCAAATATCTTTGGCGCATCTTTGATGATTCGGTCGTTGATTTGTGTGGATTGATTTTTAACAGGAAAGCAAGGAAGGCTTTTTTCTTCGTTGGCCACCTGCAAATTTTTTTTTCAATTTGTCATTTTCCAAAATTCTGAAGAAACAACCACCCTAAAGTTGGTTTTTTGATTACACTGCAATCTGCGGAAATAGCGTGCATTGAATGTTCGGAGTTCCTCGATCTTATGAGTTTATTACTTTAGTTTGAAGAATGCTTTGTGCTGTATAACTCACAATAAATTATTCCGTCAACAATCGTGCGTCAACAAAATTATATTAAACATGTCAAAAAAAGAATTATAAAAGTTTCATAATTATATTCCTCAGATAGTAGTGATTTTGACAAAGCGTTTGATTAGAATCGGACTTGTTGTTTGCCGAAAATTTCATTGAAACCCCCCGACACAGGAAGACAAAAAAGACTTCGTCGTACATAGAAATTGGCACTACTAAAAAGATATTATTTAATCTAGGCTTTAGCATTGATGTACATGTTTGATAATTCTTGTAAATATCGTGGGTGTAATGTACTCTGGTTGGTCGGGCAAGAAATGAAGAGTCCATTGTAAATTTTGTCCACAAATTTGTCATTTTGCAACAAGAAATTCTGAAGCAACATAACCCCAGCCGTTTTTGATTAGACGCATGAGTAGCCATGCCCAAAGTTTCTAAGGAGGATTTTACCTCCATTGCAAATATGTTTAAAGAGAGAATTACAATATCAATAGTAATAATAATGATAATGTTGCCAAGGAAAATTTTGCTCCTAAATAAGTGAACACATACCTAAATTTTGAAAGCAGAAAAATCACACATTCTATTTGCAACCAAAATCTCATAAGCGTTGAAATACATATATGAACTCAAGATATTATAAAAACATGTGTAACGGAAATGCATGACAAAGCCGCTGCAAATCAAGAGAAAGAGATCTGCAACTTAACAAGCAATAGGACTTGCTTGTCAAAACTCTTGCCTACTGCAGAAAGTGATTTCTGTCATCAGGTATGTGTTTCTTCCCTGACATTCTTTCCCATAGTTGAGCGAGACTTCATCCAATTATATAATCCTTGTACAAACGCGTCCTTTCAGCATGTGAATAAAAAAGCGTTATTGGAACTATTCAACTTGTTTAATTGGTAAATTTGGGGGAGATTCTTGTTCCAATGTATATTAAAAATTTGAAGTTGGAGTTGCCATTTTTTTGTTCAATCATTCTTGAAAACGTACACCCAATGTGAACACTGCTGCGGAACTTGCTAATTTTTTACTTCCTGTATTCCTAATTTAATCGTCAAAAAGTGGATACACAAGATACTGTTCTAAAAACACATTTGTGCGGGGAAAAAAAACAAAGAAGGCAATCATATTTCACAGATCAGGAAAAATCGAAGAGGCTGGAAACATTTAGGTTTTATCAATAAATTCAATACTTAATGTGAGTCTGCAGACTAAATTGCTGAATTTTAACTTTTGATTTCAGCTTTGGTAACTGAATTTGTTTGTTTTTTTTTGGGGCTAGGTCCAGAAAACAAACTTGAATCAATCAGCTGAAGCTGCTGCCTTTGCAATTTCCATTATACTGCCCTCAAACACAAGATCCACGAGTTCAAGTGTCCGCCACCGCTCAATAACATCATCAACCTCCACATTTCCGTCGCGATTGAAGTCACTTCCATCTTCTGTCTTGCCTGTCCCAAGTGAAATTTGTAAATTTGCCACCAAAAAACTCAACAGCGTGCATTCACGATCATACATTCCTGCAATCGTGTCAATATTAGCTGCAGTATCGATTATCCTCGGAAATATTACGTTAACATCTTTTTCGACAGGAACGGCGTAATAACTTTGCACAGCATGGTCCCTATTAACAAAGCTCGCCGCCTCTTTCGCGATCGTACGTAACAAACTGACTTCTTTTTGCAGTTGTGTAACTTGTTCTGTTTTGATGAGGACGGTTATGGCCTGGATGTTCGATACAATTACTTTGAGAGTCAGAGGTAAGCAGCGCGCAAACACATTGTTTTCAATGGTAGTTTCGTTTATATGTGGAAATACTGCCGATTTCGACGTAATCGCAAAAGTGATTGCTTGGGCTTGTTTTTTTAGATTCGACAACGATAAAAGAGATTGAAGAATCTCCGAATGCGCAGCGTTGATGCTTTTGGTGGCTGCCGCTGTTCGAGCAAACAAACGAAGACTGTTTTTGTCCATGTTTGTTCCACAAAAAAAGACATGAAAATTTATTCAATCCTGTGACTCTCTTTGCCTTTTGCTTCGGGGAACAACTGGTGCAAAATTTGGATTATCCGAATCCACAGATGCGCGACTTTGCGCCCACTCCTGCAATTTCTCAAAGGCTTGTTCTTCTGCATCAAGTCCTTCATCGTCAATTTCGTCTTGTCGTAATTCCGCTTTTGCGACATGCCATTTTTGCAGCATACTAGCCATTTTTTTTGATTTGGCACTAATCGAAACGGTTTGAGGTTTTTCTGTCAACTTTTTATTCATTAGTTTTTTGACAGGTTCTGTCGTTACAGCAGATTTATCAATTGCGAGTAATTTGGTATTCGATTCCTTTGACTTTTCAACGTCTGTTTTGTTTGTTGGTTGAGTGTTGGTATAGTTTTCAGTCGAGATTTCTGGCCACGACCAACTAACTTCTCCCTATTGAAACAAAATCTGGGTTTCAGTAAAATAAGGAATAAGAAAAAAACAGTCAAACATTTTTTTTACACTCGAAATAATGGGATTCAGTAGCTTCATCCCAATGAATATTCCAGCCCATCGGTGAATAAAGAACTGTAAAAAGATAAATATTGAAAAAAATTTAAAAACATCAGAAATGCATACCTTCAATAAAATCAATCAGGGTATCCTCGAACACATCGAGAACTGCATTAAAATAAGCATCAAGAAGCGCGCCGATTAACCAATCATGGCATTTCGCATCAAAATGATCTTTTAAACGCCGTATTTCGCAAGAATATGCCTCAGGAAGGTGAACAGGCAAAGCAGGAAGTTGATCAAAGCGTGCTAAAATACGAGCCAAACGTGTATGAAGCGGAGATGATGATAATGGAGGGATTAATGATGTCGGTGTGTCTGGCGTCAATGCGGGAAGGCTGAGAGGTGCAGAGAAAGTGCTTGCAGGTGGAAGTGGGTTTGGGCGATTTGCTAAGTCTGACGGAAGGCTTATATTTTCAAGCCTATTGACACCATTCAAAACACTGGGAGCTATGCTAGTTGTTGATTTTATATCAGCCATAAATGCGACAAATTTGTCATTCTCATGATCGTTGCTTGTGGTTGAAGCAATTGTCTGTTGCAGAAAATCTATAAAAAAATAAATAAAGAATCACTAAGCAGCAAAGAATAATAATAACGAATAATAAATACACACAAACATTAGCAGAAGATTGACGCTAGGGGGAATGAAGCAAGTACCTTGTTGACTTTGCAGCGGTTCTAGGTCTAAATTATCATCGTCCGAATCCTCCGATTCAGCATATGCAACAAGACCCGTCAGTGCGGAAACTGGCTGCGGTTTTGCAATTGGCGGCTGCTGCTTTGCTGTTGAGGTGCGACTCAATGGCTGAGAAATTGCCAATGTTTGACGCCGCATTTTTTGTTTGGAAAAACGATAATAACAGTGTATATTGAAAATAGAATTATATAGTCTCAAACATGCACAATCAAGACTTGCCCTGAAACAGTCGCAATAGCAACAATTCTATCATGATAACTGGCAATATCCCCACGCTGGTCACTTGCCAGCCAAAATCTCCGAACACCATCACCTCTCTTATCCCACACCCAACCATCTTCATCAATATGCCACGACTCTTCAATTGTGAAGGATGAATTTGCATACTCGTCGACTTTACCTCCATCACCATCTTCTTCGTCATCGCTGTTGTAATACTGTGGTGACGTTGCTCCTCGACGCACAGCTTCAATTTGAGCTTCTATCGCATCCAACTGGACCTTCGTCAGCATCATCATTTTACCATCGATTTTTACCATTGCCAAACCTCCACTTTCTCCACTTCGCCGTTTCCGAATCTCAATTCGATCAATAGATACTCTTGCACCACCAGGAACAAGTATCATATCGGCTTCAACGCCGAACGCACCACTAATCTCATTTAATGACTCAAAATCACTACCGCTAGCGCTGCTATTGAATTTGAAGTATTCATACTGGTCTTCGCTGAGCACTTGCGCTGCTGCAACGCGGTCCACTCCATCTTGGAATGTTTCAGCACCTCGAATGGAATGCAGTTCAACATTACGCAAAAGTCTGCCAGATTCCGTACTCCAAATTTTGATTAGACCATCGATTCCGGCTGTGGCGACTGCAAGACCGTTAGATGAGATTTTGATTGCTCGAATAGTCACATTGTTATGCCCCAAAGAATCATCGGAAAGACCAGAGGTCGATGGAGTATCGCTTGTGTTCATTTCCCATATTCTCAAAGTGCCATCTCGCGAACCTATTTTTCAAAAATTTTCATCAAACGAAATTCGAATAAGATTTTACCTGAAACAATTCGCTTTCCATCAGGCAAAATCGCTACACATTCAACACTATCTTCATGTCCTTCAAGAATCTGCCAGCAACGGCCAGTTGCCACATCCCAAACTCTCACCGTCCAGTCATCAAGCCCACCGCTTACAATCCATCGAGAATCTGCCGACACACACACACATCCAATAGCGCCCATATGACCTTCTAAAGTTTTTATTCCGAGACCTGTTTTCATATCCCACAGACGAATCGTACTGTCTTCGCCACCAGAAACAGTCAAACTTGCATCGGCACTAACGCTCACACACATGACTCTTTTTGAAGCTTGGTGGCCCGTGAAATTCCAAATTGCTTCGTTTGTCAAGCTGTCCCTAACAGACACAGCAGATGTTGTTTGAAGATCGACAATTGTCACAATTTTTGCTGGAGTATCTTTTGTAAGTGCTAGAGAATTAACAGAGAAAGTCTTTGCGCCAATGGATTTTATACATTCACCAGTCGATATAAGCCTGTGGAAAAAAATTACCACCAAAAAATAATGAATTAATAAGGTTACCAAGTCTTGACAAGTTGATCGGCTGCGCCAGATACAACCCGTGTACTGTCGCTCGATATTGAAACGTTCCAAACTTCACCAGAATGTGCTTCAAAAGTTCGATACAAATGCCCTGTTTCCCGGAAAAATTTAATAATTAAAATAATAATAAAGAACAAACCGTTTTGCACATCAAAGACTCTGACAATTCCATCCAAGCCACCACAAACAATCCATCGCCCGCAGGCGCTGCCACACACAGCTTTCACCCCCGCGTTTCCACATTTCCATGTGATCAAATTGCTTGACCACACTGAACCAACACCACGTACAACAATTGGAATTCTTCGAGATGTTCCTTGTGCGGCAAACGCAGCTCTTTGAGCTGATTTTTGATATTGCATCTGAATTTGTGATGCCGCCGGACTGAATGGAACTGCAGTAGTATATATATGAAATGCAGCCGAAGTGATTGGAATAGAAAAGTTAGCCATCAGTTTGAGTGCATCTGTGAGTAAATTCATTGTCGTTGCAAGATTCAATGTCGGTGCTGACGGTGACGGGAGTTGTGACTCAATGAATGCCGGAAGTACGATTTTAAAATCATCAGAATTAAAAGACGGTGTTGGGGATGTACGTGTTGTTGATGAGCTGCCAATTAATCTTGAAGAGCTGCGTTTTAAGAATCCAACCAGTTTACTGATGCGTGAGGAGCTTGGTTTCAATGCCACTAGAAATGCGCGAACCCGCTTCAAAGTCGTGGCAACAGCGACTTCAAGATCACTGACACCCATTAACGACAATGCTTCGATCCATGCCAACACTTTTTCTGCGGCAAATACACCAATTAGATCTTGCACAGCATGCATCACGCGCCAATCAACAAGACTAGCGCCACCACCATTTTGCACGTCTTTTGAAAACACGCCACCTTTGGATAAACTTGCTTCTAAATGCCACCCAAAATATTCAGCCGAATAACGTGAATGTTCAGGAATTTTATCGCGCACACACGCATCAAGATCCGGAATCTCACAATTTATCCATGCGCTGGGATCTTCGAGATTCAATGGATTCGCACGCAACTCTGTTAACACGAATTTCAGGCATCGGAGAAGAAAATCGAGTTCAGCTTCGTGGCGGTTTATGCGGAACCGCGTGTCACAGCAAGCGTCGCTTGTGAAAAATCGTGAAATGCAAGAATGCGCAATTTGAACTGTGTCTGCTTGAGTGTTGTCGAAAAGACGCGAGGTGCGAAGAATTGTCAGGCGAACTATTGGGCTTGGAATTTCGAGAAACGACGCCAACCCGTTAATTGAAATTGGTTTTTGGAAATGGGGCAATGCGCCCATAATGGAGCGAAAAACACTCGTATCGTAATCCGTTAAGCAGTCGGCGCGGTAAAGATACGAAGTGAAGCCCATGAGAATATCTGGAAATGAACTGTTTGGCATAGCTTCAATTGTCCGGGAACCGACACTGACATTCCGATATCTTAATCCCTCCATTTTCATTGCCTCAAAAGCAAACCGACTGTACAAGAAGATCCCATCAGATTTAGCAGTAAGGGTCATTGCTGCATCATGGAGTTCATCATTTACTTCACCATCCTCGAGAGTATCATCACGAAGTACTTTTAAAACTTCATCTGTTAAAGACGAATTACTAATAACAGTTGGAACCAACATGGACATGATATCAGAACGATGAACCTTGTTTAAATCGCGACGGTGAAACGGACCAGCCAACTCAATATTTTCAACAGAATCAAAGTGTGCAATTTCACCCTTCATTTCTTCAGAGTACGGAGAAGTGAAAACGAATTTAACACTCGCAGGAAGAACATTAAGTTCCGTTTTAAGGCTAAAAATAAACTCCCGACGGGCCTCTGCAGGATAGATGTCATTAACACCATCAACAAAGCAAACAATCTTTGGCGGATACGGAATAATTGAAAGTAGTTTTAATAGGGGCGCTGTAAAAAGCAGGCGCAGCTGGCGTGGAATAGATAAACATGAAGAAGATGTTGAATCCAATGCCTCGATACATGTAGTCAGTACAGCTGAAAAATCAGGCCAAACTTGTGCGAGACGATAGATGAGATTGTTAATGGCATCTTTGGCATTCGCCCGAACATCTTGGCGTAGAAAAACCCAAGTTGTTAAGATATTATTAACTTGCTTGGGTAAATCTTGAATAAGAGCGGCACATGCAGTGCTTTTTCCAGAACCTTCAATACCAGTAACCCATAAAATCCTGGAATTTTCTTTTCCAGATTTCGAAATCCAATCCGAAATTTGAGAGAATAGCCAACCCCGAGTTTTTGGATTGAATCTAGAATACAGAAGATCCAATTGAGTCTGTGTAGATATTGCAGATGGATTTAAGAACAGTGAAAGCGACGATTTTGTGTATTTCTTCTTTTTGAGTTGTGCAGGAGGCGGTAAACTGGCCCGCAAGTTTCGCATGCTAGATCTGGGTCGTAGAATAGACAAACGCTTTGTGCGCTGTGAGACTGTTGGCGAAGAGTATTGAGAAGACTGAGATTCAACAATACTCCGAACAAGCGCTGAGATACTCAAAACATCGTTGTGAGAAATTGGCGCCGAAACATGAACGAATTTAAGGTCAAAAGGAGCGGCAAGCACGGCCCAAGCAGTAACTTGCGGTGGAGCATCGACAAGAACAGCAATAATGTTCTTGAACGAAACTGGATGTTTAATTGAAGTATTGGGAGGATTATTGATATTATTAGATAAAGAAGTTTCGGCGCCAAGTCCGGTTGAAGAAGAAGCGATGCCAACATCGAGAAGTTTGCGTAACACACGCGTATCAGAAGCATCGCATACGCATACGATACACTTGGCTGTTATCTTGGAACCAGTATTTGCTGGTGTTACCAATGTTTGTAATACAGAATCGTCTATCTGCACCACGCCAAAAACCTCCTGTACTCCAAGCCATCCGGCGATCGTAGTGCGCGCACCGCTTCTGCAAAATAAAACAAATACAAAGAAATAATCAGCAAATTAGGATTAACCTCCCGATAATGCATCCACAGATCGATTGATCCATGTTTACCGAAATCGAAGATCAAATCATTTACCCTTTAGCGCCAACCACCGCCACGTCGTTTTTTCCGTCTCTACTTTCTCCGCTTATATCTCCGCTTGTTATTGCCTGGATAGTTTCTTCTTCTGCTGTATAATCACTCAGTGTCAATGGTCGTTCTGACATTTTCAAATTGATTTCGTTGAAAACTTCTGTTGCTTTTTGAAAAAGATGTTCATGATTAACATATAAATGTTTAAATGTTTACCCAATCCCCCCCCATCTCTAGCTCATGTTGTTCAATATTCTGAGTCACTTTTTGCCACTTCTTTTTCCCAACTTCACCCAACATCCTGTCAACTGCCTTCATACTCTCTAATATTTCACTTTTTGACCTCTGTTTTACTGTTATATTTTGCAGACGTGCATCCTTTTGGCATATCATAATTTTTCAATTTCAGTATAAGTCTGTAATGGAGTGAACTAGTTTTCTTTTTTTAAATGTGCTATTTGAGAATAGTAATTTTAGTATTTGCTTTCCATTTGAAGAAAGCTCTTTTGGTGTGCCATAGGTGTCAAATACTATTTGAAATAGATGTATTTGAAATATGTTTCGGATTCAGAGGTATCTCAAGGAACAAATAAAAAAACTCACCCAGCTCACAAATTTGAAGTCTACTATCAAGCTTCTGATAAACCTACTGGAATATCAAAATTTTGTTTATGGCATTTGCTAATAGCTCATCTATTTTTTCAATATGTATTTCATCCATTGGTGTACTTGTTGGTCCACCCTGCCATTTGGCAACTCCAACAATTTTCTTTGCTGTACTAATAATCCAGTCTGAAACTACTGAGTTTGATTCATTCACTATTTCAAGCCGCTGTTGCTATGTCATCACTATGTTGTTTTCATTTGCTCCAATAACTTGTAAATTTAGCTGTTCTAATTGTCTTGCATCATTATTAGCCCTATGCTGGATTTCTAACTTACAACTACTAGTTTTGGGTTTTGTTAATGTTAATTGCTCAAAAGCTGGCTTATGAAAACAGTTCATGATTGTCAATGCAAAGGTAACCAGCTGGTGGTCTGAGTCTACCATTACGCAGTCTTTATGAATCTGTAAATTTGAAATTCTTTGAACAGCAGGATCATTCAAAAAGACTAAATCAGGGATTTCCTTGCCTGTACATGCAATGGTGGTCCATTTACCACTTGTTGATATTCCAGTAAGTTTATCAAAAGCTTGATAGTAGACTTTGAGTTTGAGAGTTGAGAGAGTTTTTTATTTGTTAAGATTCTACACAAAAAAAAGGAAATCCAGAGCCCTCTTTATAGTTTTTTTTTGTACTTGAGGTGCCCCTGAATTTGAAAGAATTTGAAATATTATTTTAAATACATACATTTCAAATAGTATTTGAAATAGTATTTCAAATTGATCAGTTTAAAGGTACCTTTGAGTTTTTCTCTTCAATGAAAATATGTTTGAGAAAAATCAAACAAATGTGGTTTTTCTGTTGTTGCTTATAACTCAAAATGATTGATGTTATAGTGAATGGCAGTTGGTTCCTGCACTTATTTTTTGTTGACTTTAGACAATCACTATTCTGTAGTTAATAAATAGCTTAATATCTTTATTAATAGACTAAAGTTGACTGTGCCAACAGTGAATACATGTGCTGTGGCCATCAGCATATGCAAATCTGTTAGTACAAGAGACTGTGGATGCCTCCATAGTATCTTGCAACTGTCTTTTGTCTTTTCTACATTTTCTAAATGTTTCTATTGATTTCTAATACAATTATTTATGAAAATGCTTATGTTCAAAACCCTTGTATACTGCAGAGCATCTCTCACTTTCTTTTCTAGTTTACTATGCAAGCTAAGGAGAGTGTGTGTTTCCAGGCATTTGAACATTATAGTAAGTGGAGTGGGTCTCTTACTATTGACTAGTGAACATACCAGTTTCTTTTCAATGGTTCTCTGTTGATTCTGTTGGCACCTCTGCAGTAGTGTATCACAGTAAGAGCAACAGATCAGTTGAAACAGCATCAGTTTAATCCTTTCATGAAATTGTTTGCTTTTATCAACTGCCCATAAATAAAGCTATTTTTATATTTTAACTTTATTGAAATAAAATAAGACAAACAATTTATTTCTTTTATTTGAGAAGAAACAAATAAACCTTAAATTAATGAAGATTTATACTTGTGTTGTAATACATATCTCTCACCACAGGTTTGCATATACTTCAACACCACTTGGGTTTCATGTACATCCAATCTGGGTCATCAAGCCATTCATTGATCAAGTCTGTCTTTGAATGTCTAGTACATTTGCTGAATCACCATATCAAGTTGAATGCGCATTAAAGTCACTGGCAATTACAATTGGTTGGTTTGGGAAGTGTACTATCAAACCTGTTTTAAAGGCATTAATTTTCAACAAATCAGAATTTACTAGTTTTAGTGCTAGGTAGACATTTGCAACAACAAAAAGTACATTACAAAAGCTGTGGAAGAAGATCTCCAATTGCAACACATGCCCAGCATCCCTTCACATCTTCTTCCATAATTTTTGTGATATATTTTTCAATTGTTTTGATTATCAGTACACCATCTTGTCCATGTTTTAGTCCTGCAACATCTCTTTCGGCCCTTGCATCTGCAACTATTTCCCTCAGTGGGCAATTTTCTGCTTTTCTCATATTTATCTCCACCATCCCAAGAAAATCCATTTTTTTGAAATTAAGAAGATTAGTTATGCTATTAATTTTTCAGTGAAGCCCTTTGTTTATATTAAAAAAGTCAAAATTAATTGTATCAGTCATTTATATGTGAGCCCAGAGGGTCCAGCTCAATGATTGACATTCTTCCTGTGACAGTCATCTGGACCTGCACTAGTTAGGCAGTCTTCTTTGTCCATCATTTTGCTGTCAAATTCTTTCTCAGTTTCAATTGCATTATCCATCATTGAATCAGGTTGGATTCTGCCAATAAACCTCTGTCACTTCTGCAATTCCTTCTTTTTGTGTTTTTTGTTTGGTTTAGTAGTAAAGAAGTCAATAAAATCTGGTTTTGGAGTGGTCAGACCTAAGTCCACCATGTCATTGCTTGCATTTACTCTGGCATTATGGTGCTGTTGATTTGGATCCATCATTGTAATTTTTCCATTTGGAGTAGCTGTTTGAAGCTTTCTTGAGTGAGTTCATTTGGGGAGCTGAAAGGCCAGCCTTTGTTGCAGCTGATTTTGGCTTGCTGAATTTGATACTGGTAGAATTTGTCTGGATGCAGGGTTGCAAGGTTCTTGATGACTCTTTGAGTGGAGTAACTCTGCACTAATCTATTTCTTAATGTGCATTCAGCTTGTATAACATATATTTAATAATAAATCTAGCAGCTTTCTTTACTTTAATAATGATTCCAGCCACCCAAACAATCAAAAATTAGACTCAGTTCCAAAAATTATTGTCTGTGTCTGTCAATTTATGCCATTAAGAGTGTTTGAAAGGTTTAAATTTAAAGCTTGGTTCAATTGATCAATGATCTACACATTTTCGCAACTACAACTTGATTTAGGCTTGTAACCTCCAACTTTTTTTTTGTCAAGCCTTAATAAGTCACATGATACTAGATCTTTGTTAGAAAATACGAAAAAATCAATTTGGCAAAAAAAAAAAAAAAAAAAAAAATCACAAAAATCAAAGGATTGGAAAAACCGGCTTAATTTGATTAAAAACAAACAAAAAAATGGAAAAAATAATTAAATAATACATA
>JADGJH010000038.1:25462-38967 GCA_027596945.1 Physocladia obscura
ATTAATTATATTACAATTTTTTTTATATTTGTGTTCCCATTAAAAAAAAAAAAAAAAAACAACTTTCAATAGAGTAAAGAAATTTATGTGATAAACTAATCATCACATAACAAATAGAGCTCTTTTCATAGTGATGACAATTGGCTGGACAATTAATTAAACCAGCTTATTTTCAGTATTCAATTCGACCACCTGTAAAATCGTCAATGATGTTGCAATTTAATAGTTGTGAATTAACAGTTGATGCAAATACGTTGCCGTTAATAACTGATCGGCCATGTCGAAGTCCTTGTCGAATTTTAGAGCACGGTAAACTTTCCTGCGGTGAGACTTAGAGTGGAATTGAGAGTGCATGACTAGAATTACCCACTACTTGATTCGAATAACATTAACTCCAATGTGGAGACGCAATACCAATACAGGCGAAAAAAAACTAGAAAATGAAAATAGAGCCAGGCCACTTTTAAAGCTGATTTTATTTTTGTTTGCTGAGGCATAAAACACTACTATATTATTTGGAATTTGAATACTGTTTCTTTTCGAAAACTATGAGCGACCAAGTTCAATAAGAACCTTGTTTAATTATCAGATAAGCAATCAAATGCAAACATAGAAATAAGGATATATTTTAAAGAATCGAACACCAAAATTTAAACTTCTAAGAGTCAACTTCTTCCTCAGCAATTCTTTGTGAAATCAAAAAACTGTCAATATCAGCTATTTTCCAAGTTCCGTCATCAGGAAATATTCCGTTTGAGAAATATGAAGATTCCATTCGAATTGCAATCGAGTCCAAATCGGCAAAACCTTGTTCTACAACAATTCCATCCGAGATTCTGAAAACTTTATACTCAACAACAAAACCATAGACAACAGAATCAACGGCAACGCGTTGGCCAGTGTTCATCAATTTGCTTTTAAATTGAAAGTCAGGAAAAACAGTAGTTCTGGGGTCACTGCCATCTGTGCCAGATGCTTGCTTCAAATCTTTGATTTCATAGACGAATTCAAATATCATTTCGCGATGTATAATTTTCCGATTTTGTTGTTGTTTTGGTTCGACATCGCCATATTCATCGACTAATTTGGAAAATACGGCAGAATTGTAACGCTTAATAACAGGGCCAGGGAGAAGTGTGCTCATTGCATTTTTAGCGGAGCCAAATGTTATCCAAATAAATTTGGGGCGAACCAATGACGCAGTGAATGAATCGTAATACCAAGATGGTTTGATATATTCCCAGTCGAAAGAGATGCGGTAGCCTTTACTGGTGAGATCTTTATGGAACACTGAGAAAGCCCTTAGAAGGGAAGGGGCGAGGAGGTTGGGCAGTTGGTTTATCTGGCTAGACTTTAGGGCTGACAAAGAAGAATTCGGAGGTCGATCTGAGTATAATTCGCCGTTCCAGTTGCTAAGATTTGCAAAGAGGGTTGGCAGAGCGCGTTTAACACCACGGTTGAATTCGTGGGGGAAGAAAGCCCGTCCAAAATGCGAACGGAGGAAACTTCTGCCGTGAAGGCGCGCGAGAGCAATGTATAGCGGTTGTGTTATGAATAGCCAGACAAATAGACGCCATGTCTCTTTTTTTATTCCCGTTGCTTCTTTTGTTGAAGTTTTAATGCCTTCAATGTCAAAGTAGCTTCGTCGCTTCGCGTAATTGCAACCTTCGCTGGCAACTTTATGCCGGCTTAAGCTTGCATTGAGCAGCCGCACCGGGAAGTGTGCCACCAGCGATTCGTGGTGTGTTTGAGTTTGTGTTGGTGTTACTTTTGAAGATGGCGGCTGTGTGGAAAACGAAGTCATGCGCATCGAATGCCTTGCCGCCACAAGCGAATTAAACCCGAAACGTGCTTGAATCATGACAGGTTCAAAGTAATTTCAGGCGTTTTTAAGGGAGATTAAATATTGTTCAAAATAAATATAATAAAACAATACAAAACGCACTTTCTGAAAATTTAGATTTTATTATTTTATTGTGTTCTTAACTGTAAAATTTGTCTGTCTAGGTAGTTTGCCCATTATTGGAAAAATGTGTTTTAACCGCATTGACCAAAAAAATTGTATTTGAAATATATTTTTTGCAATTGAAATACAATTTTTTGAAATTTTATATTTCACTTTTTTCAAACAGAGTTTTTTGACCAATTTCTGACGACAAAAATTGAAGTTCAAAAAAAAAAAGAAAAAAAAAAGGCATAGCTTCTATTCATATCAATAGTCATAAAGAGAAGCAGCAATAATGAATTGATAAATATGATAAAGAAAACCCCCTATACAACAGCCCACACACACTTTTCTGTGAGACTTTCCTAATTTTTAAATTTCACAACTACACACTGCGGTAAGAAAGAGAAAAACTCAACTTTGGATAGTGTGAAACTGTTCACGCAATGATGGTGAACAATGGTGTGATTGATTTTAGTGAGACTTGTCACTGAGATATGTTTGTGATGAGTTTTGTGAATGTTCTTGTTCAAACAAACCTTTCAAGAAAAAATCCAAAAAGTTGGATTTTTTGACTAAAAATAACTTCATCCAACTAACAACTATTTATTTAAATTTTTTGAGAATTTTCTTTTTCTTTTAATATTATATTAACCATGACTGTTAGAATTCCATCCACAACTGTGAGAAATCAATTCCTTATCTATAAAGACCCACGAAATGAACATCACTATGAGGTACAAGAACGTAAAATTAATATCACACTATCAAAGGTGGGAGTACCTTACTTTGGTTCAAATCAGCCTGTTGTTATTGAAGTACCTGATAAATGGATGAAAATGGTTAATCCAGTGAGAGCTAATATTACCATGAAGGAACAAATTGTTGAATTGGAAGAGACTGTCAAACAATTGCAATCAGAACTGAGAGAGGCAACTGACCCAGACCTTGACAAACTGTCTGTGGTTGAAATAATTCATACTCGATAACATAAAACAATTAATGAACAAGCATGAATACTTTGAGACTGAATCAGAAATTTACTTTGTAGACAAAAACTTGGTGTATTATACAAAAACAAAGCAAGATGCTGACAATAAAGCAAAGACTGAAATGATGTGAAAGGGAGACACTAACCTGTGCAACCACATTTGTTTGATTTTTCTCAAACATATTTTCATTGCAGAGAAAAACTCAAAGATGCCTTTACACTGATATATTTGAAATTTTTTTCAGTTTTGAATAAAAATGAATGTGAAATGAATGAAGTTTCAAAATTGAAAGCATTTATCTGGAGGATAAACTATCACAAAGTAAATGTTGTAGTTGTTTTTTTGTTGCATAGAAAGAATTATGCACTCACTATTTAATAACAGAAATACCTGTTCTCCTTCTGAAAATTTTTCTTTTGATACATGTTAAAATGAGTAAAAGAATTATTGTGACTTTTTTGGGCATTATTTCTCCCTATTTTTTGTTTATCATATTTACTTGCATTTTGTTTTTCCTTTTTTGTGATTGCATGATCAGTTTGTTCTCTCTTTGAGTGAGTGTGCCCTCATTGGGTTTTGTTTTGCTAGTTGAATAACCTTTTTCAAGACAATTGCACTGACAGAGTCAGTGGATTGCAGGATGTGAGGTTGAAGGGTCACAATGCTGTGGCTATCATGACAGCAGTGCAACAAGTTACTGCTACTTGCTGCTGCAAGTAGAACCAGTAACACCTCCACCCTGCATCACTGCTTGTAGCACAGGTAAGAATACAGACCATCTGGCCTGTGCCCACAGTGCAACAGAGGAGCATGCAGCAAAGCCAAAATCAAACAGACATCTGTGTAGCTCATCTTGGCTGCCAACTTGCAGTCCAAGGCACCAGTGCTCGATGCTGGGTGGATGTCTGTGTAGTGCTTTGTGCTGGCCAAAACACAGTCCATTGCAACATGTGCCACCATTGTCACACTCAATCTTGCCACTCCTGTCCCTGGCACTGCAGCAGCCAAGCAGCTGCTTTTGTTCCTGCTGCCCAACTTACTACTAGCCACTCTCCTGCCTCTGGTGCCACCAGCCACTGCACACCTGCACATCTGCACCCAAAACAACTACTAGCACTGCAGACATGCAGCAGCATGCATTTTCACATATGCCATTTGTTTGCTGCATGTTATGTTTGTGAAAAAAAGTGGTGCAACTTTTAATTTCTTGAAAGTTTTTTGTTCCATGCTTTTGGCTATGATTTCAAGTGATTGTTGCATGCCTTTGAAATTACAGAGTCTTGTATAACAAAATTTGGTTTCCAAAAGGGCTGTGATCCAGTTGCTGATGTTTCTGACACCTTCAACATCTCTGATGACCAAAGTGGTGGGAGTTTGGTGTTTGGTACGCATGTGCACAGTTTTGTTGCCTTCAACAGCATATGCAACAGTTCCACCATAGAACACCCAGCTAGTTTCCATGAATTTGTTTCTTTGAATTTTGTTTTTGAAGTGAATTTCCATTTGTATGTTTGTTATTTTGTGAGTACGAGTTTCTTTGTTTATTTTTTGGATTGTACCAATGATTTGTAGTTGGTGATTGTGATATTGTGTAATTGGAATCATTTTTGTGAAGCTGGCACCATTTGCCAAGTATTTTCCTTCAATTATCTATTGCATATTTGCAGAAGAAAGGTTGTGAATCACATCAAAGCCAATAATTTTTGTAGTGCTGGTGTTTTCTTTAGTAATGTGTTTGAACAGTGGTGGTAATTCAATTCCCTCAGAGTGAGCAGCACCACAAAGCACCTCCATTGTGTTGAATTCACAATTTATGAAGCATTCTTCAATGGCAGTGTGAATATTGCCAGTGAGGTTCCATCCTTTGAGAAGGTTTTCAAGATTAGAGCACATATCTTTCTCTTTTTTGAGCCATGAGACTGTAATGAAAGTGTTGATATCTTTGCACAAGATGTACACTGTATGGCTCATTTCTAATTTGGTTATGGGAGCAGGTTCCTTTCCTTTGCTGCTGTAGCTGGTGTTTATTTTTTGTTGGTTTGTATTTTTACATGCCTGCTTTTTTTGGCATTTTCTGTTGGAAAATTTTTTAAATGCCTTGCTGTTTTTCAAACATAACAGTTTGCTTTTCTTTATTACAATCTTTATAATTTTGAGAAATTTTTAAAAAAAAACCAGCATTAGAATTGCTGTATTCTTGTTTTAAGCAGTGTTTTTTATTTTGCTTGTCAGCAGTACCTTTCTGGTATTTTTTATTTACATGTAATGCTCTTATTCTGAGCTGTTGTTTGCATTTGCCTTTGTTTTTAAGGGCCATACATCCATTCTTGGTATGTTGGCAGCAGACCCATTTGTAGCTGCTTCTTCCTTTGTTTTTGGTCAGTAAATTTGGCTTGCTGTATGCTGATGCAGCAGCCTCCATAGCTAGAATAATCTTAATACTAGTCAGTTGGGGAACAGGGCATTTCGACAAGATGCTCACAGTTGAGACATATGAGATGGCAAATTCCACAAAACAGGCATGCTGAAGTACTCTGAACAGACTTCAGAAGACTGTAATGATGCCAGCACCAAGCCAGGTGCATGTCACAAAAAAAGAGCAGCAGGTAGCACAGTTGCTGCCACCATCACAAAGAAAGAATTGTCAGTGATAGATACTTTTTTAATTACCTACTTTCCCAATTCCAACAACTCACTTGCAACTAATTGTACACTGCAGCACACAACTGTTGCAAATACATGGTCACTGTTGATCCTGTTTTCTTTGTCACTGTCATCAATGCTCCTTCCAGGACAACTCTGCTGGCTACATTCACACACCCATCCCTGACACCACCACCACATGCCTAGGTTCATCCCCCACCACAACCACAGCTACGCCAGGCACATGACAGCAGTCACTGCTTGCCAGTTTGTTAGTAACCACCTGCTCCACTTCTTGTCAAATTGCCTAAGTAATTTTTGACAAATTCTTGTTTGACAAATCCTTTACAATACTGGACTCACCTGGAAATCTCTGAAAAGATGAGCAATACAAGTCAGAGATGCAAATGTTTTGCAATTCACATTTGAATTGAACTTTATCAACTGGAACATCCATAATATTATGTTCCTTGGCAAGGTTTCTGATTAAATTCTGGTATGGGCACTTATTCTTTACTATTTTTACTCTGCCTAATAGTTTTATCTTTAGTTTATTCTTTTACTTCTTCTCTTTTTGTCCCTTGTGGTGGACTTTGGGTTTTTGGGGGATGTTGAATTCTTATACTTTTTCTGGATTTCTAGTTAGTAAGCAGACTAGTAATCATTGGAAATTTGTACTGAGGAACAATGACTGTGCCACTGATGATGCAATGTGGAACTTGAGGAAGAATAACTGTGCCACTGGTGATGCAATGTGGATAAGCAACAAGAAAACAATATTTAAGGACTGGAAAACTGGATTTTGTTTCTTTTTAGTTTTGTTGTTAAATCTTTTGTGTTTCCTGGCACTGGATGACTTCCAAAAATGAACCAAACCACAAAACCAAAATGTGTTTGGTCCAGGGGCCAATGGTGGTTTGGTCCTGGACCAAATTTGTTGATACCAAAAAATTGTCTGAACAAATGGTCCAGGAACAAAACAAAAAACCAAAAATATTTATAAGATAAAATAAAATAAAAACTGATAATAATAATGCAAAACAAAATAAATCAAAAAAATGCAGGCACAATTGGCAGCCGCATGAAATCAATAATCTGTTGGACATAATTGAAGACATTCTCCCCTCCAGCAGCAATGAATGGGAGCAAGTACATACCTGTTACATTGCATTTGGCTACAATTGGGATGTTGAAGCACTGAAAAAACATGTTCAAAAAGCTACGGAACCATTAAAAACCAACTGGCAATCCTATTTGCCCCCCACAAGTAGTCTGTGCAAAGTGATTCATGGCAAATTGATGAAAAGAATGACAGTGTTGTGTTGGATGATGACACTGGAGTTGACAGCAAAGAAAACTGGGAAGAGTTCAGCTAATTGGGTGAGGTACAGCAAGAAAGCAATAATGAGCAACCTGTGCTCCCTGTGTTACCTCCAGTTCTTGAGTCACAGCCAACAATTGGGTAAAGGTGTTTTATTTTTCCCTCATCTAACATGTGTTCTGTTTTAATATCCTTTCAGGAGTGCAAGTGCTGTAACAAGTTGAGTTGGTCTGATGCCTTCTGAACTTCTGGCTATTTTGGTGGGTAAGTGGCAAATGTCATCTACAGGGTCCAGTCCTGCCAATATTGAGTAGAATTGCCTGTAAGCAAAGGGCTATTGATGATTCAATCATATGGTAAGTGTGAATATTAAACTTCATGTATATATGTGATCATATTTTGTTTTATTAAATTGCGCCAAGAGTTGAAAAGTATGACTGAGGTACTGGCAATGTTTATGATGCAAAATGAAAAAATCAGAAGAGAAGAGTGAGAGACAAGAGAGAGAATAGTGAAAGAAGAAAGAAAAGAAAGGATTGCACAGGAAAAGACAGAAAGAGAAGAAAAGATTGTAAGGGAAAAGGAAGAAAGAGAAGAAAAAGAAAGAAATAGAAAAATGGAAATGGAGAGATACCAAATGGAATCACAGGAGCGCAAAGAAAAAAGACAATTAGAAATGATGTGCCTTCAGTTAATGTTGCAAAAGGGAGGAATGAATGATCAAAAATAAAGTTGAATATTATTTTCAAACTGTTTGTTTATTGAAAAATAACTTTTATTTATTGATGCATAATATATGCAATTGCATTGCTAAAACCATTAGACTTTTTTCAAATATTTCTTAGTGCTTGTTTTAGATCCCCTTCCTTCAGTAGCGTCACGATATTGTTAAACATATTGCCATTCATCAGAAAAGCTGAATTGGCAAAGATACCATACTTCTGTAATGTCAACAATTTATCGAGTAGCTTTTCCTGAAACTGGCAGCTCATTTCCTCATCATTTCATGAGCCAGGGCAGTTGTGCTTCATCCAAATAATTGTCCCTATTTTGCCATGATTATTGAATAAAGAAGGATATATAACATAACTCACCATCAGCTCTGAAACAAAGCACACGAGTAACTAAAACAGAATGCAGCCATCCATTATACATGGTATTTTGTCTGTCAGCTTCAGATGGCTCTTGAACATGATAATTTTTACCGTCTATGAACTCAAACTTGTTTGTCACATATGGCTCAGGAGCTGCAACTTTTTCAGCCCATACACATTACTGTTGAAACAAGGGCCATTTGATTTTAGCATCTTCCATATTCCTGAGTGACAGCAGTAGAGCAACTTCTGCTTTTGATAAAATACGGGATAAAGTGGAGGGGGGAAGGATTATTCTTTTTTATTGGTTGTTCAAAGAAAACTAAATTTCCATTGTAGATTTCATATGTGGATGCAACACAACATGGAGAATGCAAAGTTGGCTTGGCCAGTGGTTTTGTTCATTTTTGGTGCCATCATTTGAACCAAAAATATGAATCAAACCACATTTTGGTTTTGTGGTTTGGTTCATTTTTGGAAGTCATCCACTGTCTTGTATTGACAGCATTGCCTTCAATACATTAGTATCTGATCTACTTGGCACCAATTTTATTTGGTTATTTCAACAGTTTTGTTTGATGATCAAAAATTGCTGTGCAGACAAGGCTATGCTCTCAAAGGATCAAAACTCGTAAGATACAGAGAGTATAAGCATTTATCTCAAGTTTCAATGCTCTGCTTTATCAACTGCAATGGCTAGCTTGAAACATTTGAGTTCTTTCTTTCACCCAATTGAAGTTTTCTTTGGTCTGTTGAAATTTCATCTTTGCCATGAATACAAAAAAGGTTTAGTTACAGCATAAAACTTGAACATTACCATTGGTAAATCTCTTAAAAGTGAAGATTAAAATTTCACTCAATTTTTCGAAAGTGTGGTTATGTTAGTGCAGGACAATTTAATCCTCAAGTTGCACACAAAGGGAATTATTTAAATATAATGGAATTCAAGTGAATTTCAGTAAGATCAAATAAAGTTTTATAGTTATTTTTTTTTAATCACTGTAAGACCTCCAAAATAAACCAAACCACAAAACCAAAATGAGTTTGGTCCAGGCCAATGGCAGTTCAATTCACATTTTTGGTCCAAATAATGCCATCAAAAATGAACTAAATCACCAGCCAAGCCAACTTTGTATTCTTCATATTATGCTGATCCATATATGAAATGCACAATGGAAATTCAGTTTTCTTTGAACAACCATTAAAAACAGAATAATGCTTGAAATATCCTTTTTTTAATAAACAACAGTTCAATATTTTCAGCAGTGTCAACTTTATTTTCAATTATTAATCTTTTCCTCCATTTGCAATATCAACCGAATATAATTTATTTCACATTGCCTCTGGATACACTTAAAAACAATTGATAGTTAAAACACAGCCAGTTTGGGTAAACAAGCTAAAATCGGTAAGTTTTACAGCTGTTTTTCTGTTTGTCCAGATTTTCATCAGTTGAGTTGCCTTTTTATTGGGCAGTCAAACTGCTAATTTGTCATCTGAAAATTTCACAAATATTTCATGATAAACTACTCAATTTTTGGCCAGTTGTTGGCTGTCTAGTAATTGTTAAGTGGCTGTAATTATAAATATGATCAGATTTTAAATTAAATGACACCAAAAACATTAATGGGCATCTATTCAAAGGATTATACAAACAAACAAAGACATAAAACTATTAGTGATATAATACAAGATTTAAAATACACCCCCATTTAACCTGTGGTCAGAAACTGGTTAGAGTTTCAACTGAAATAACCCCAGGAAAACCAAACAGATCATGGCAGAACATGGCAGAAAATCTGATGTTTGTTTGGTTAAAGTGTGGTGTCTTCTTTTCTTGCCTACAAAAATTATTTCATTTTCAAACCCTGATCTGTCAGTTTGTTCTGTTGCTGTTGACATAACTTGTTTTTCAAATTTTTCAAACTCATTTGCTAAAATGAAGGAAGTTGAGTATCGTTAGCCTTTTAAACCATTGTATTTGAAATTCTATTTCAAATTCATTTCTTCTCAAATTCACTTTGAGGTTGATATCACTAATTCATTTGGAAATCTGATATCACTGATTCATTTTGTGATTGATATCACTGGATTTGAACTTCCATTTTCTGATATTGAATCAAATAAACAGATAAGCAATTACATTACCAGCACCAAATGTTAATTTCTTTTCCTTTTACAAGTATTACATTTTCTACATTAAATAATTTCTTTTTGTTTTGGTCCGCTCCTCAAATTTTCTCAAGAAATCTCCTTTATTCATCATTAAAAATTTATCTAATTTACTTCACAAAATTCCCTTTTCATTATCACTCTTTTTTCATTTTGATTTCACTATCCCTTTCATATCACTCTTTTTGAGATTTTCGGGTGGAGTCATCTTTGGGCTTTTACATTGATTAGGGAAAACTATAAAAGAAAATTATTTTAAATGAAGAAAACTTAGTTCAAATATTATAAAATTTCAATAACAAGCTCAATGAATTGGGGCAGGTCATTGATTGTGATTGGATCCTTGTTTAAATAGTATTGTTTGCCTTCAAGAACTGCTTTTCCTTTTAATTGACTGTTTCCAATATTTTTTCTGCAATCTCATCAACTGTATGGGGCTTTGTTTGTGCGTTGTGTTGCTTTCTGAAGTGCTTAATAGTAGGCGCCAGCTTGATTTTGCAGTGCATTCTGTATTGGGAGGAAATTTGGAAGAAAACTTTTGGAAAAACTTTTCTCCTTTTTACATTTCATGCAAAACCTACAATAATTCGATTTTGAATTTTCACCTTTTGAGGCCACAATATTTAACAAACATTCTATTTTGATATTAAAAAACCAAATGTGCAAGACTAAATGAATCCAGCCCATAAAATACTCAGCATATAAAGAGTTCAGTCCATATACAATTTATCTGCTTGGTTTTTGGTTCTCTAAGGACTAAAAATAGGCACCAGTCCAGTCTGATCACTCAAAACAACAAGCCCGAAATTACATACCACCGCCCACCGATCATTTTGATAACCATTTGCACATCCAACCGTCACATACGTCGCTGCGAAACCTAAATGCAAAATCAAAGTCAAAATCAAAAATAATATACATATAGCTTCTACTCACCAACAATATTTGTAAAATGTCCCTCATCTGGATTCGCTGGATCATTTCCAGCAGCTTCATTTGTAACCCACCCAAAATATGCGCTAGCACAATCAGTCTCGTCCAAAAACAAGTTTTGTCCCCAACTATACCCACTCCCAGAATACGTGTGACAGTCCCAGCATCCATAGTAAGCACTGTACGCAGAGCTGTATGCGGCGTACTCGGCAAGCCACGGATCCCATGCGAGATCCCAGACTCCCGGGTTGTAGTGCTGGCGCGCGTAATTAATATATGTGAGACATTGCACTTCGAGGGTGTATTGGGTCCAGTTGTAGTAGGAAGGGGGATTATCGGTTTCGGCGTACCAGCCTTTGCAGGCATCGAGGGTGCCATCAGCGTCGCAGGGAGCATATTCGTATGCATCGTCGTAAAACGGGAGGCCACCTTTATTTTATATAGGAATATTGAATTAGTCATGTTAAAAGAATGTGGGTTACTTTTTTTTTTTCACCTGCGTCTGAGTCTACTGGAGGTTCGGTCGGTGACGGTGATGGAGCCGGTGCAGATGTTGTTTGGATAATGACAATTGGAGACGGAGATGGCGCTACAATCACTTCTTGCGTTGTTTGCAGCGTAATCACAGAAGTCGTGGAATTTCCGTCTGCAATCGTGGTGCCATTTACGTTGACTGACAATGTTCCATTTCCCGCAGTTATTGTAGCATCAGTATGATTGGATGTTGCAGTAGCCGTCCTTATTAATATTGTTGTTGTGCTTGATCGGATAACCAGGCCCCTAGTAATTTTTATATGTTAGGAACGTATATTTTATATATAAACATTTTACTTCTTTACTCAAGCCTTTCAATCTCATTTTTAATCCCCTTCTCAATTCACTTCACTCAATCTTTTCAACTCGTTTTACTCTATGATCTTGTGACCTCGTTTCAACTGTAAATGAAGTACTTACCCAGCGCCATCTGGTCGATTCGAAGACCCAGCACCCGGCAACGGAATACTCGCGCCAGTGGTTCCATTAAACGCAGCTCCCGTAGTGTTTTCAAACACCACTTTTGTGATACAGACAACAATCGGCGGGACAAGCTGGTTCGTGCCGTCGGTGCAATTGAAACTGGTCAAGTTCTTGTTCATGTTGTTGAACGTGGGCAAGTCCTGGATTTAAGATTGGGTTGGTTGAGCAACAACTGTAGTTTGACAATCAGTTATTACCATGTTGGCTTGCGTGATAACATCTGAACAGGTTTGATTGGTGAGGACTTGGAAAGTGTAATTGCATGCGGCTGCATGGGGGGTCATGCCGGGGGCCCAATTGCCATGTATTTTAGCGCCTAAATTTTTTCCGTTTGTCACTGACGTTGCTAGAAAGGCAGCAACAAGTAACTGTTTGTGCATCATCAAATCTCTTTCGTCATAAAAAAAAAATTTCATTAGAAAACTTTAATTAAATTTTCTTCATCCATATTTTCTTCATCCACATGAATTTTTTCCGATTTCTCTGTCTATGTATGTTTCTTCATTTTCTTTTCTTTTTTAATTTTTGAGTTTACAGTTGTTAGCCAGTAGACACACTTAGCAGGTTTTGAGTGCAAATACGATTGATATGAGGGATGTTTATTTTGTGGGTTTGTTTAGCTGAAGCTTTTGCATTTTGCATCCTGATGTATTTTAGTATCTTCTTTTGGTCTTCATATATTTCACATGTTTTGTTCGAGCGTGAGTTTTGACTGTGAATTTTTTGGCCAACTGCTTCCCATCTCCGTTCTTTTTTCCCTCTTTTGAGTGCCGTATTTGATATTGCCTTCGACCAACTTTTTTATTTTCTGTCTGCTTACATTTGCATTTGCCATTGCCTGTCATGTCTGCATTTTTGATTTTTAATCTGATCACTTCCAAAATACCCACTTGCTGATTTTTTTATCTTCATTTGTTTGCACTTTCATTTTCTTGTTCATCTACGATTATTTATTTTTGCCTTTCCATCTCTTACTTTCTCTCTTCTGAATCTTATTATTCACTTCATGTATTAATAATTTTTTACCGTTTGTAAACTGATTTTGCAGCTTATTATCAGCATTTGAATTCTTGAGCATGGATTCTACTTTCTTCAGCATTTTTTTTTCAGGCTTAGAATTTTATTTCTTTACAGATTCATTTTTCTGTTATAAAAATAATAGAAAAATAATAGAAAGATTTTGGAAACAAGGAATCGAGGAATACCTTTGTGGAATTTCCTTGTGAGAAAATCTGAGAGAGAGATTCTGTTGTCAACAAATTATTCCTTGTTTCCAAAATCTTTTATTGTCAATTTTCAGTTTTTTGCTTTTTTTTTTTTTTTTGCGACTGGTGGGATTTGAACAGGTGAGAGTTGGTGGGGGTGAAGGTGTGGTTACGGGTATTTTC
>JADGJH010000039.1:0-24178 GCA_027596945.1 Physocladia obscura
ATATTTACCAGCTCAAACTCCAGAAAATGTAAAAAAATTTCTGCTGTTACAGTTCCGTCAACTGTATATTCTTTTATAATACCTTCATGTATTTTTTTTGCCAAAGACTTACGTGTTATCAAAGGTGTTGACAGTCTGGCACATTGGTGACAATGATGATCTTGCAGCCAAAGATGATTTGTCAGCAGAAGACGCCAACAAAGTAGTTTTATTTGTGACACCGGCCTGTAATTTAAATCATGTTTAAATCCAGGAGATCCCACCAAAAGTGTCAAGTGATCTGAGAGCAATCAATAAAAAGTCACTTTGCCATGGCTCATGATTATTGTCCCTTCATGCAGTCCCAAACAATATACAAAAGAATGGTATTCCAAACAACATCAACTTAAACAAATTATGAAATTATGGTCAATGTGACAAAATTTGAATTTCACAACTCCACCAAATCACTGAAACAACAGTCTGATCAGCAAGCACAATTCACTTGAATGCAACAAATGGCTGTATCAATTTAAATGTGGCCGGTTGCAGCATCATTTTTTTTTTTCTTCTTATTTTCTCGTCATAGAGTTTATTTCTCTTTGTTGCGTCAAAAAATCAAGTTTCTTTGGTTCAAAAAAATTCTGATGATTCATTATGCCAAGCAATTGAACATAAAAAGGAAAAGAGAAAAAAAAAACCCAAGAGATCAAGAGATTGGGCCAAATACGCAGCCAATGAAAGCGCCACCAAGTCTTGTGTGCAAACTGTGCGGAGGGTTTCTCCGAAAGCCGGCGCGGGTCGAGCCGTGCGGACATCATTTCTGCGGCGTGTGCATCGCCAGCCAGCTGAGCCACCTTTGGCTGTGCCCCGCGTCGCCGTGGTGTGCGCCGCCCGCCCGCGTTGGCCCGGCCGATCCCGCCGTGTCCGAACTCTGCGCGCCGTACCGTTTGGCCGACACACGCGAGGATTGCGGCGTCCGAATCACGCTGCTCTTGAGAGTTTCGGCGCCAAGTCCACCCGTTGAATCAGGCTCGGTCCGCTTGGACACTGCGCGGGACCAGAGCTGCAACCTGGCTGTTTCGATTGCAAGCTGCGGCTGCAACAATGCTGTGCCACTCGATGCGCGCGACACTAATTTTATCACCGTCGGCGCCGAATCTGAAGCCCTGCGTGTGGTGTCTCAAAACTCACCTCCTACTGCAGAATCCGGCGGCAATCTTCTTGGTGATTGTTTGGAATTTCATGTCGCTGACACGATTGGTGATGCTTCGGCAAACCAAACACATGAATCTCGCGTTGAAATCATCAATATTGCTAGTTCCATGGATACAGCTGTAAAAAAAAATGATGCCGATATTCCTGCCGCGATATCTCAAGATTGTATGCCTACCACGGAAGAGACGCGTCTTGATGAAACTGAAGCAATCGAGTCTCCTCAAGGCACCAACATGACAGAATCTGAATGGACCGAAATTGTTCAGCTTGGCTCTGAAAAAGTGTCGGAAGTAATTAAACAGTGCAGGCCCGCATTGTTCGACCCCTGCCGCGATGACATGGCCGGATTCAAGCACGGCTCTGCAGACGTCGTGAAAGTGCTTTCCCGCGCAATCGACAAGCGGTATTCGTCGAAATGCGTGCTATGGGAGGCGGCATATGGCGATGGAGTTGCTCTGACATATGTTGTGCGACTAGGCGAAATGTTGGTTCACGATTTGAAGCGCGGTGATTATGATCGCGTGATGGTGCTTCTGGATGCTGGTGCAGTTGTTTTGGATGAGGGTATGCTTGCTGCAGCGGTGATTTCGGAAAGCCCACCTGGGGACTGGAACGCATGGCAGCATGCTGCGTGTTGCTATCGTCGCGTTTTGGTGCAACGGCGATTGGGACTGCCGATTCCGTCAATGGACACAATCAACAGACTTTCACAAACTGCTGTGACAGAGGCGTTTTTGATGGCTCTGTTTTCGACTCGTCCGATTTATTGTAACCCATCGGCTGCTAACGTTTATTCGCTCTATCAGAGACGCAGGCATCCAAACACAAATGGCGTGAAAATAATTCTGGTTCCGGTACTCGAATATCATATCGCAGAACGTGTTATTGAGACTGCCATGGATAGTCTCCGCAAAATGTACGAAATTTGCAATGATCCTTTTTACCCTGGAGAATCGTATTGGTTAGTGTTTTCACCAGTTTCTTGTTTTTGATTAATTAGAAATTTTTTTTTGCAAAGTTTCATTAAAGGTATGCTTCAATGCAGACTTCGTGAAAAGGATCTTTTCAAGGGCCAAGATGAATTTTTCTTTGCCCCTATTGACTGGCCTCGGGTTGTAACTCATATTGTTAGTTAAACATGCCATACCACAAAAAAAAAAAAAAAAAAAGTTGAAAAATATATAAAATATTGTTCAAAACTCCTCTATTATTCCCAATGTTATAAATACAAAATACACGATTAAAATGTCATCCGCTTATATTGATCGCGTTTTCATTTCTTCATCCATGACTTCTTCCTTCACCGCCATTTCCGCCCCCGGAAAAACTCCTTCTCAACCTCCGCCACACTCCGAACAGCAACTCCACACCTGCGACACTCTTCAAGAACTTCAGGATCCTCACTAAGAACCCATACGCGTCCGTGATCCAACGCATAAAAATCATCCTCCCCACTTTCTGCCCTTCCTTTCTCGAAACCAGCAATACGTGCGCGTGCAGCTTCAACGCCTCGAGCCCGGGCATATGCGGCGCAAGCGACAAATCCACGCACCCCACGCCGCGGCATAATAGTTGAGTAGTCGGAAAGAGCGGCGGTTTCGAATGGTGTGGCGAGAGTCTCGCCGGTTTGTTGCGCCGCGAGTCTGTCACTTGTGAACCTGAACCGTTGCTCCAAAAACCGCGTGGCTTCACGTGCGCGCGGGGAATCGCGTTTGAGAACGTCAAGGTCGTGGATTGTGTCTGTTGGAACAAGAATATGTGGTGATGAAGATGACTGTTGTTGCTGTGGTTTATTGGACGGATTTTTGTTGGTGCCAGCAGTTGCTATCAAGATTGTTTTCACAAGAGATAAATGACGCGTGTATACGCCAGCATCGGGAATATATGTTATCGGTGTGAGTTGCGGGATATGCGTTAATTCCAGGTCTTCGACTTGAGTTTTCAAAAGTTGAAATGCTAGCGCTCTTGAAGTTTGTAGCCGAGCCAGTCGCTTTAAGAAGATAATATGAGTATCAAAAATAACAATAACGTACGAAGAAATACAAACCTTACTCTCCTCGTCCCGAACAACAAATTTGATTTCTTTCTCATCAAACCCAAAAATCTCAAGCTCTTTCCGCTCCCCCATTCGCCTTGCCAAAGCAAGCACGCGACTAGCCCGAGCAACAACATTCGAAACACTGCCATCATCTCCACCAACACGAAAATCGCCTCTATGAGCACCAGCAGCCCACCGTTTCAACGATCGCGCATCAAGCCCCAAATAAAACTGCTTCATTGGCGAAAACGCTAACAATCCTCCCAGATCTTCGGGCAACGCAGTTCGCGATCCTTCGACATCGGCATACGCAAGAAGAGCAGTGGCGAGTGGTGCAAGGGCTCTACTGAATATCGAAAGACTAGCGTTTTGTAATTTCATGTCGTTTGCGTTATTACTAGTGTATTTTGAAAATAGCGTGAATATATCCATTTGCATCGTTTTAGGCGGTAATGCGGCGGAAGCAGGTTCGAGTGAAATCCCGGAGTCTGTTGAAATCATTGGGAAAGTTGTGTTGATCCAGGCACACAGGATGCCCATTGGTGCGAATAAAGCTGTGAATGAGTCATTTGTGGTTGTACCGTCCAGTTGCGACAACTCCAGACGCGTAAAACAAGAGGCCGCTATACGAAACATCAGTGAAATGACGAGAACTTGGATATCACGGATTCTTTGTCGAATTTGCGGAGATTTGTCTTGTTTTTGCTGGGTTTTAGGTATACATCGAAAGGAAAGTAGGGAAGGGGGGGAGTGTGAGGCGGATTGTTTATACCTTTTTCGACAAATATTGCTCCTAAATCTGCATACGCTGAAATCAAAATGACGATTGTCTTCAAAACCAAATCTACAATAGCGTCTGCGTCAGCAGTGTCCAATTTTTCCAACTCAATTTCGTCATCTCTTTGGACACCAGTGGAAATGAACTTTTCGAACAGGGTATAAATAACAGACTGCAGCGAGACGGCAGCCGCGTACGTTTCAGAATTCCACGATAAAAGTTTCGAATCGGATGGATGAAATAGATATCGTTGATGGAAATGTATTATTGATGTTGAAAGACTGTCTAATGAAAGTCTAAATGTCGGAAATCCCCATATTTTAGAATCAAATAATAGCTACACAATTTTTTGAGTGTAAATTATCTTACAATTCAAGATTTTCCGCAGATTGTTGCTGGGGTAATCGACAAGTCACTCGCTCATGAAATGTTGCTAAATTGTCTTTGGCGATTTGAGGTGCGTGCATACTTGAAGTGCTTCAACAAATTTAGATATAAAGAGTCTTTTTTTTAAGCAAACTAAACGCTTTTTAATTCACCTGATGCAATAATAATAAAGAGCACTGAAATAATTTTTTTGTGTTTGCGATATTATTGCAAGTTGAGACATCGGTTTTCCTGCAGTTCAAAAAAAAAAAAAAAATTTTGATTTTGAATTAGTCATCGGCCCCACGAAATCTCATGAGACACCCCACCTTGATCAAAGTCAATCGAAATTGCGTATTCATACATGGCAATTGAATTCATCCACTTTCCTTTTATGTTTGGATCCAAGGAATAAATCGCTCGATACCGCTCTAAAAAAAAGATTAATCATAAATAATAACAATAATATGTAAAATTTTACCCAAATCGCCCAAAAACACAGCACTCGAAAATAAAACCCTCTGTAGAAGTTTCGCAATCTCTTCACAATCCCGTGCAGAAACAGCCGCGCGTATACTGCCTATTGCGAGCCAGTCACGATTTCCTGTGTACAGATTCACACTCGTTTCTGCAAGATCGAACGATGCGCACTTGTCAACATGTACAGATATGTTATGAATCAACGTTCGGTAGAAAATCGAGGCGGTGTCGATGAAGGATATTAATTGGGTTGTTGACAATTGCAAGTCTTTTGAAGATACTGTTTTCTATAATAACAATTTCAGATTGTTTTCGGATGTGATGTGGAAAAGTGAGAGGTGAGTATTGACGAAATATCTTACAGCGCAAAATATAGCCAATTGTTTACCTGAGCTAAAGCTATTGTGGAACGCAAAGCTTCAATGTTTTGCCGGAAACCAAGGTTCCAAGTCAAATCACAAATATTCCGAGACCCAACCGCTTCACGCAAATACTTTATTTGGTGTTTCACAAGAGCGGTGTCGATACAACATATTAGAATGTCGGAAAGTGTGTGTTGCAGTTGTATTCGCAGCGGAGATGTCAAAAACGATTGTGGAGAAGGAGCCGATAATGCAAAAGACTGCGGAAGTGGAAGTGTTTTCTGCGGATATTGTTGCTGGGATGCAGCAGTTAGCTTTGTTTGGATCGAATATGCCTGGCTGTTGTTTTGTTTGTTGGAATTGCATTCAAAAACTTCATCTCTGTTTTTGCAACATATTTCGTATCGAAAAAAAGACAACTACGGACCTCCACAATCGCTCGATCTGATTGTCGGATGAGTTCGCATTCACAGGCGGCACTGAAGACACATTGTTCTTTTGCGTAGACATTTCGACACGTTTGCAAGCGGAAGCTCGAATCGTGTTCGTAGCGTAAACTACAGGCAAAGTCGAAGCGGTTATTGTTACGGTTGCAGTTGTAGTTTCAGTTGCCGTTGCCATTGTTTTTAAAGAGTTTAAAAGATACCGCTTACTTTTTTTTTTTTTTCAGCCACTCCCACGATTGTCAGGTTGTTTTTTTCGTGGGGAATTGAAAATCACTGGTTGAGACCAAACAAAAAAAAAAAGACCCTTCTCTTCTCCAAAAACTAATCTGACAGTTTTTATTATATTATATTATAGAGAAGACGGAGAATAAAAACAATTAAAATTAGAATTAAAAATTCAAGAGGATATATATATTCCTTTTTTTACCTCCCTAACATATTTAGGTATAATAGTTCGAATACAATTTTTAACTAGCATAAATGCACCCATTTCGCTTGCTTAATACTCACTTTGCATTAACAACCGCCTGCCACTGCACCGGCACCCACAGCGGTATTTGGTACTGATTTATAGTTGTAGTTGAGTTGCTGCCAGCAGTTTTGACGGTACTTGCAACGCTATTATTGCCATTTAATGAAGAAAATGAGGTTTGAGAAGTGCTTGAATTGGATAAATTCACGGCAGAAGTTTAGTATGGATGACGTAGCTGTTGTTTCAGCCACCACAGTAGCGGCAGTGCTCGTTGTTGTTGCTGTTACTACTGTTGTGGTTTCGGTGGTAATTTGAATTGCAGAAGAATCGCAAAACATCCATTCAATATTGAATCCAAAAAATACTGCATGCATGTTCAGTGAAACAAAAAATGTCTCATATGCCTACAAATATCAGCTAGAACACGAAACCTTGCACAATTATTCCGTTATACATAATGCGGATGGGGCTGCCGCAAATATCAACGTTATACTGGGACGGATTCTTGAAGAAGTCAAAAAAAAAGGCACCAAACGAAAACTCATCACCATTGAGATAATGTAATTGGAATTTTGTAAAGCGTTGCCGCACGAGCCATAGCCACTATCTGGATTATAATACATCATCGAACCGGAAAGTGCAGTCGCAGGACTGAAAACAGGTATCAGGAGAAGAGATAATGCTTTGACCATGACCAAAGAAAATCCAGATTTTTTTTCACCTTTCAATTTCAATTTGGCATCAAATTTAATTTGGAGAAAGTCAAAAAAAGAAAACAAAAAAACGCAGTCACCATCTCAAGATGTCACCAAACACTAAGTACGTATGGGCGGGATGGGCGAATCAGCAAGCCTATGTGGCGGCATGGCGTGAGTTTATTTGCTCTGATCCGTAACGATACTGTTGTTTTTTGAAAGCTAAAAAATTTCATGAACCAAGTCATTATTCCCAGTGCCGTCGTCTCTGCCGTTTTCTACAGCAAACTTCCCGGCCACGAAACAACGGCACTTCCCTTGGCCGCAGTCACAATGTAAGAGATTAAAAGCCAACATACCGCCAAATCTCCTTCCCGCCTCCAACTTTCATTATGAAATTACTTTTTTCGTGTGTGGCAAGTTCTGACAAACAAAACAAATAGTGTTCTCAACCTGCTTATACTTGCAATCGAGCAACCAATCATTGCACTAGTTTCGCGCATGGGAATATTTTACACAAATTTGTACATACGCGCAGGCGTGTATGCGCTAATTACGGCATTGTCGTTGGCTCAAGTTGCGACGCAGACTGGTGGAATGTGTTTGTTCTGTGCAGTTTTGACGTTTGTTCGTGCTGGAATTGCTGGCGAAACTGCGACAGTTCCGGGAGCTAAAAAGAAGTAATTTTTATTCGTGATTACAAAGAAGATTTTTGGAGAATTACGTTGTCATCATTACTCTTTTTTCTTTTGTTGTTCTGTGTTTTGTGTCAATATAGCATTTTGCCTTTTTGGGATTTGTCCGAGAAAAAACAAAAAATCTGGAAAAAAAACAAATGATTGCACCAAGCACTTCCTCTGTAATGTCGTCAAATTCAACATCAGCTAGTGCGAACGTCAGCGGCGGCGCAGTGACAAAACGGCTTCAGTCTGAACTGATGCAGTTGATGGTATATATTGTTATCCACAGATCTGTTGACAAACGAACAAACAAAAACTCAACGCGCACATACCAACGCACACGCAACAAAAACGCATTTACATGTGAATATATATACAGATGAGCAATACTCAGGGAGTCTCCGCGTTTCCAGACGCCGATAATCTTTTATTTTGGGCCGCAACTATCGAAGGGCCGTCTGGCACGGTATAACTTCTCAAAACACGAACGTTAAAATTTTTCCTGTTTCGGATTAATGTATACGCACTTTTAGGTTTACGAAGGTCTTTCGTATAAACTGTCTATGAAATTCCCGCTAAACTATCCATACGCGGCGCCAACGATCCGTTTTGAAACGCCAATTTTCCACCCAAACGTGGATCTTGCCACTGGAACTATTTGCTTGGATATTCTCAAGGTGCAAAACAAAAAATTTTGAAGGAGAAAAACAACATATAAAAGGGTTTACAATCGAACTGATTTTTGTTTTCATCAGGAAAAGTGGAGCGCCATTTATAACGTGCAAACAGTTTTGCTTTCTTTACAAAGTTTGCTTGGTGGTAAGATGGGAAAGCGACGCGATCATAATTATTACTGGGAGAATCATTATCATTGCTTTATTTCTCATCAATATTTATTTATATAATACAGAACCAAATAATGAGAGTCCATTGAACATTCAGGCCGCCGAGTTGTGGTTAGTTGGTTTCTTTTTCTTTTTTTTTTAATGATTGGGTTGTCCTACCAACAGCTTTCTCATTCGCTGAAAATACAACTAGGAAGAGTCCGGAGCAACTCCGGAAGATTGTGCAGCAAACATGGAAGGAAACAACAATCCGCATGAGTTTACAAGAATAAACCGACACCATTGAGAATAAAAAGTTCATTAACATTAAAAGGATCAACAGTACTCCAGACAGTCAATGCAGCAGCATACTCCTTCGAGAGCGCAGCAGAAACACAGACCAGCCAAACAGGACAAGAAGCAGCAGCGGTTTTTGCGGGCTTGTTGCCGAACGTGTACAACTTAGGGTGACGGTTGTGGGTACTCCTGGGCTTGCTTGGTTTGCAAGTAGAGCTGTGGGGGGTGGACCTTGTAGTTGTTGATATTATTTGCCGTGTTATTATTTAGAGCACATGAGTTGGTCCATCTTTTTCCAGCTTCAATTTTCCACGCAGATTTTTGATTAACTGTTAAGAAACACTTTATACAAAACTTTGTGTGTTTTAGTAAAAACTGGTTTTTATTTGGATAATAACCAACATACCTTTGTATGTTTCAGTAAAAACGGTAATCATCACAAAGATGACTTTCCTTCGCTTAAATACCCAGTTTGAAATTAAATTTTTTCTTTAAAACATTTTTGAAACAAATTTTCCCCGATCCTGACAAATTACTTGCCCATAACATTTCCGCTTTGAATCTTTTGCTGTTTCATCTTGATCCCTGAAATCTTCTCATTAACAAATATCTGTAAACAATGATAAATCATATTTACTCTGTCGGCAAAAAAGAAATCAATTGTATTCATCTAAAACTGAGTGTCAATGTATAAAAACCAACACGAAAATTACTAAACCAATATTACTGCTATCAAAAGCATGTATAACACAGGCTTGAACAACTTTGCACTTGACTTTAAATTAAACAATCGTATATTTCCAACATTTGCATATTCAGTACACGTCGCGTTGTCCCACGCAAGCGATTGCAAAATATCTGCACTTTGATTTTCACAAGCGTAATCCGCATAATAATTCACTGTCAATGATCCATTTGAAACCACAGTGTACTTCTGCGCCTGCATGTTTCCAGAATCCGGAAATAGACTCAATACAAGGCAAGTATCTAACAAGACAGCTTTTCTCACAACAGTGCTGTTGCTACGACAGTTTGGCTCAGAGAAGATATCAAACACCGCGTATGGCTCGGCTGCAGCAAACTTGTTTTTCGCATCTTGGGCAATGTCGTAGCTCTTGGGATCGTATTGGGTGTTTTCGGCGCAGACTGGGGTCGCGATCCATGGTGTCGCGGGTTGAAACAGAATCGCAACAGTCGTATTCTGCGAATTGCACTCTGTCACATTCGCAACTGTGCTGATTTCATTCCCAGAGTAGTACGAAGCTTGGTAACCGAGTGAATTGACAATTTTTCCTGTCTGGTTGAAGACATCGCACATTTCAGTAGAGTTTTCTACGAAAATACGTTGGTTTTGGAGCGACCAAGAGGGCTCCGACATGAAGCAAATCGGACTCGAATAATTCTGCTTGTATATTTTGCCACCTAAATCTGTATAGTAGATACTGTAAGCATTTGAATATTCTTCAAGCGACGGAAGGCATGTGTTGAGGGTGTAGCTTGCGACCGATGCCAATGTTGTTGTGTTTGTTACATTTACAGCGCAGAATCCTGAGGTGGTAAAAGTGACAATCTGGACTGAAGTAACATTTGCTGCCAACTGTGTATCAAGCATTGTTGTTGTGTTTGTGCATGTTGTTGTCGCGACCGCAATGTCTGTTAAACGATTACACTGTCCGTCACTGTGGCAGGTATCATGTTGAAAATGGCATCTAAAACCGAGAGGCGTTGTCGAATTGCAGGTGAGCTGCGTATCAGTGTATCGGAATAGGCTGGTACAGTTCATTTTGATTAATTTTTTTTTTTTTTTGATTTTTTTTGTTGTATTAACAGGTGTCGATTTCACATCTCTCATTTAATAATCTCTCATTTAATATAAAGTGACTATGTAAATAGAATATTTAAACACTTGCTCGCAAAGGGGAATCGGTGGTGAGAGCATAATATGTGGCATACGCCACCTGAACAGCTGACAATCACATGGCTTCAGATACGACTTTGCAACCAGCAACTATAACTCCATATTATACTTTTAGTTAAATCTAATACAATGAATCTTTGCCCAGGAGTAAAGTTGAAAGTTCTGTGAAACAATGATTCAATTATCACAGTTTTTTTATCATCTTCAAGCCCCACAGATAATCTATTCGCAACTGACGTAAAATTAAGTGTGTACAAATATTTCAAGGAATGCCGTACCAGTAGTTCCCTTTTAAGTCTATTTTACCAACATGGAGTGCAGCAACGTGTTTAGCAAGCTTCGACTCTCCTTTTACACAATGAAAGTAAATTCCTCCAACGAACTCCACGCCTTTTCACCCTTACAATTTTAAGTTCCACAAAAAGCTTCTGCTATCTTTAAATTCATAGGAGAACCAGCCATGAATCGCTTTGACGCTTTACTGTTATGCTCCATCACATTTTCAGGCAGGAATTCAATTTATCAGAATGAGAATTTTGAGTATAAGAGCGGATGTTTTGAAATTGTGTGATGTTACAATTTTCACTAAACACACACATATATGGCTTTTATTTGAAATAAGCATTGCAGTTTTCACTGAACACACACACATGATTTGAAGCTTTGCTTATCATGACAGATACTGGTATTTTTTGGTCTCGACTATCAATAATACTTGTGCTATCGCGCTCTGCTTTTGAGTTGAAGTCAGCTAGAAGATATTTGTGACCAAAAGTGTAGAGAAGGTCTGCTTCAATCGTCGAAGCAAGAGTGTTTGGAAAAAAAAAATTTTTTTTTGGCGGGAAATTGATGTTGGCTTATGTTATCTGGGCATTCGAGCGCAAAAACGGACATACCCGTCTGGGATTCGCGATTACAGGCGTAGCTATAATTATTGTTGGACTTCTTGTTGTAATTTCGGCCGAGTCTGCAGTACTGGAACGGATTCAAAGTGCTCAAGCACAAATTCTGATGGCACAAGTTTCAACAAATACAACATATTATGCATTGAGACCAGTATCTAAATCAAAATCTTCAGCAATATTAGCACCTTTTTCAGCAGCCGTATCCAATGTCCATCAAGCCGTTTCTTTCGCACAATGTGATCCTTATGCTTGGCTGTTCGCTAAAAATAGCACCGGTTTCATCGAGAAAACTGGAAAATTTCATCCCAATAATAGTTCAATCAATGCAACGCTCTGTGCTGGAGCTATTCAAATGTTTGGTTTTCCAGATAACCTTGGCCTAATCTCAAAGGAGGCTAAAACTCTTCCGGAATATTTTCAAAACAAGATGATTCTTCTTATTGGCGATTCATTCGAAAGACGCCTCCTTGAATATATTTGCAAACGTGCGGACGGCATTTCTACGAAAGCAATGCTGAATGGAGCTATTTTCTCGAAATATATTCCAGGTTTTATAATTTATTAGTCGAAAAATTTTATTCACGGTTTTCTAAAGGTGGTGGCGATCCGAATATTTGTGTCATCCGAAAGAAAAGCAAAATCCTCGTGCTTATAAATATATTTAACTTTGGAGTCCGGATTGCTCGAAATCCTGCAATGGGAATAAATTCTCATTGGACCCCAGACTTGTCACCTTTCGATACCAAGGAACGAGTCACATTGATCCCGCATTTCCTTCTGTCAATCGCGAACCACACGTTTCCTGAACTTTGCAATGACAATCACATCTGCCCACTGTCATCAAATATTACGCGGTTGGATCAGGTTAAAATATGGAACGCGTCTAATCGTTTCTGGTTCCCCCCGCCGGACCTTGTCGTTGCACAGTCAGGACTCTGGGATCTGCAACAACGCAACACCGATGATAAAAACGCAACAAGATTCGTCAACGAATGGACTGAGTTGTTGACATCTAAACTATTGCAACCGCTGAAAAATTCTTTGGGTCAGTCTGTCCGAGATTGCAAAACCAACCAGAAGCAACAGCAGCAATGGTTTACTCGTACGATTCCGTATATTTCGGCAAAGAATGAATTCCCAGATTCATTTGTCGATAAAATGAATACGAAATTGCGGGAAGAGCGGTTCTTAAATAGAGCTGACCAGGACTATGGATTGCTGGATTGGGCAGCTCTTGTTGGAAATCATCATGATTGGCTTATTGAGGATGGGTTTCATGTTAATGAACAATCAAATCAAGCATATTGGCAGTTTTTGCTCTCGCGATTGCAAATACTTCATGAAAATTAGGAAAAATAAATTCAATGGTAAAACATTAGTAAAATATATATTTACACTATAGTGATTGCCTCAAAGACGGAAAGGGAAAGAGAACGAGAAAGAGAAAGAGAAATAGACCGAAAAAAGAGACTGAAAAATCGTTTTTGTCTTAAATTATTTATTTTATTCTGGAAAATGACAAATTTGGAGTGGGGATTTAATCACAGTAAAAAAAATTTCAAGTGAATCCTGTGACAAACATTTTTGCTACCAGCGTTAATTTCGCCAGAACAAGTACACACTCCTCAAAACTGTGAAGTGTTTACACTCTAAACAAAGTAAAATACTTGATGATGGATATCTATCTTTAAGCGTTCTTCAGTATTTATAAAAATGGTATGCATGGTGCGTGTCACACTAATTTTCCACCAAATTTTCCGCTATCCCATGGGCATGCGCAATATGTTATAAAATCATTTTTCAGTTGGGAACTCAAATCAAAAAAGTAATTGCCAGAATTTTTAAAAATTGTAATTTCTTTTTATGACAACATTCCACTGATTGCTAATTTCTTTTTCTTTGTGTAATATATTCATAGATGAAATTGTACGCGGCTGTTCTCTTCACGTCATGTTTTGTGGCAAAAATCTATGCTGTTTCGGGTAACAGTTCAAGCGTCAATATACCGCTTCCAAATACCCAAACCAATGACACATTGTTGGGATTATCTCCTATTGAGATTGTGCCTTCATCTCGGTCCATATTTGACGGCCAGTCGCATACGAAAGTGACATATCTCGATCATTCACTCGTAACAGGAAATGTCACTTTCGCTCACGTTGATCCAAGCCAAGAATTTCTTTACCTCGATAATGCTGTGCCAGGCTTTTTGACGGCGGTTTGTACACCAACGACTGTCACGATCAGAACAAAGAATGCAACGTTAACTTTGAATCAAATTTTCGTTGGCTCGCATATTTTGATTTCAATGGACTACACGTCCTGCCAGCAAATTGAAAAGGTGAATGAAAACTTAAAATCTTTGCTGGGATACCGCGTCGTTCAGAATATTACTACAAAAGGCAACGGAATTGTGCTTTTGACAACAACAACTGAAAGCCTCCTCAGCAGTATAAATATTTCTATTGCAATTGAATCCACGCAGCTACAGCTACATAACAATGAATTGTCCAGACGAGCCATCAACGAAAGCAGCAGCAGCGATTTTTCACTATCTCTTGACTTGAACTCTGGCAAAGACTTCGCGTGGACACAGACATTTGGTCCTGGTTCTGCATCCGAAGACGTCGACTTGTCGCTCAAGACTACTTTGGCAGTTCACACGTACTGGGCAGTTTTCATCAATATTGGATTAAATTTCACAAATTACGCGTTCCAAGTTGGTGCCAACTCAACGCTCACGCTTGTTCCGACTTTAGCTGTTACCGGTACAGTTGCAGTTAGTGTTGATATTCACAGATACACACCCGTCGCCCCGATTTTCAGTATTCTTGGAGTAGTTTCGGCAGGTATTTACGGCGCTATAGATTTTGAGATTGGTATCCAAGTTTCTGGCACGGCGCAGGTCGGAATTCCCATCACTTTGACGCAAGCGCCGTGGCTCTACACGTACTCCAATGGTCAGGGAACTCACACAGCTGATGGTACTGGCACTTATGAAATTGACTTGAATTATACGATTTCTGGGAGCGTTGTTCCGTCGGTCAGTGTGACTCCAGGAGTTGGAATCGGTATCTCTGTTGCTGGAGTGCTTGTTGCCGGTGTTGAAGTTGGGTTTACAAATGTGATCGCAGACACATTGACCGCAACTATTCCAGCCGTAAACACATGTTATCTTACAAACTCAGTAACTTATGAGGGTTTAATTACTTTAAGTGCAATCGCAGGTCTTCCAACAGTTTCTGACTCGGTGTTGGTTTATGATAAATTGGGATCTTGGCCTGTTATTCCAACGAAAATTTTGAATGAAGAGTGTCTTGTGCCGGCTACAAATACTTCTGCGACACAGCTTTCTGGTTATTTGGTCTTATCGAAGGGAGTTTTGAATTAAATTTTTTTTTAAATTTTTTTTTCAACTTTTGTCATTTTTGTTATTTTTGTCATTTTTGTTATTTTTGTCATTTTTGTCATTTTTGTCACGAAATAAGATTCAAACACAAATTAGTTTTAATAAAGCAAGATATTAAAGCTGGGAACTATGAATTTCTTTTTGTGCGTACGTAATAAAGTCACGAAGTTGATAAATAACAACGCTTTTAGAAAATTTTCTAAGACAGAAACGCGTGTGATATAAGAAAGTCATCTGACTCAAATCACGTGGTTCAATTTTGAGAATGCTTAAACCGTTTTTCGTTTCAGAAAAGGTACAAAATTTTTGAACTGATATTGAAATAGCTGATAAATAGTGTATCTGCTGCACTGGAAGTATCTTTTTGTTTCAATTATTTTTTCTTAGTTTCCTTTATGAATGAATTTGGAAAATGAAAAGAGAAATTTTCCTGAAATAGATGTGTGAGCTCATGGTCGAAAAATTAACAATTTTTTCGACGAGTAAGGGGATTTATGGCATTCGGACAGGTGCGTTGTCGGGTTGTACAAGCGTAACTAAACTTTTTGGTAAAAATTTCGATCACAGAAACTAATTTCTTTTGTTCTTCTTTCGGCGGCAGTCGTGGCAAAGAAGAAATGCGTGCCGCAGACACCGACCAGTTCAGTGGTTTATGCAGCAGCGTCGGCAACGCCGATTGTGATTCCCGTTTCAAATATTTCAACAAATAGCACACTGCTTGGTCAGGATCCTGTTCCAATAGCCCCCTCCTCAAACAGCGAATATGTCGGCCAGACTACCGTCAAAGTTACCTATCTGGATCATGAGCTAATGACTGGAAACGTGACTTTTTCGCACGCTAACAATACTCAATCCTTCTTGTATATTGATGATGCCGTGCCAAGCTTCGTGAACGCCATTTGCAACTCAACTTCTGTTTCAATCGAAACTTCCAACGTTACAGACACGTTGGCCCAATTATCAGTGGGCGATCACCTTTTGATTTCAATGGACTATCCATCGTGCAGCCAAACAACTGATGTCAACGGAACAACTACCACCCTTCCGGGATATCGTATCATTCAAGCTGTTTTAAATGAAGGAAATGGAACTTTGGTGCTTGAAACTACTGACGATTATGTTCTCAGCAAGATCCATATTGATATTACGATGGCGTCAAAGCCTATAAGTATTCTAGACAGAGGAAATTCTACTTTAAACCGACGAATTTCGGTTACCAAAGGAAACAGCTACGATTTTCCACTCAACTACGACCTCAAATCCAACAGCAATTTTTCGTGGACTCAAAATTTTGGGCCTTTGAATGCCGTGGAAGGAAGCACGGTGGACTTAGATCTTGACGCAAAATTGGACGTTCAAGCTGAATGGGCTGTGACAATTTCTATTAAGTGGTTCACAGTCAGCTACTCGTTTAATGTTGGAGGCGGTGCCACCATGAGCATCGAACCATCCATGAACTTGACGGGAACAGTTGGTGTCACTGCCGATATTCACAAATACACGCCAGTTGCACCTGTGTTTACCGTCTTAGGTATCGCTTCGGTCGGAATATATGGCGCCATCGAGTTTCTTCTTGATCTCCAAATCAATGGAGACTTGAGCGTCAGTCTTCCAGTGACAGTAACGCAATCCCCGTGGAAATACACTTATACAAATGGAAAAGGGTCGTATACTGGCAGTAACGTTACTTACGAGATTGACTTGGATTACAGCTTTTCAGGAAGCGTTGTCCCAACGATTGCAATCACACCTGGTGTCGGAATAGGAATTTCTGCTTTCGGGAGTCTGGTTGCTGGCGTTGAAGTTGGGTTCACAAACAAGTTTGTAGATACGTTGGCAACGGCTGTTCCAGCCGTAAATGGCTGTTTCGCGTCAAATAATGTGACGTACGAAGGAATTTTGACTGTGGATGCTATTGCTGGGTTTCCAACTGGGGTTGATGCGACAGTGATGTATGTAAATCTTGGCCAGTGGCCTCTTGTTCCTACAAAAGTGTTGGACCAACGCTGCATTTTGACTGAGAGCGTAACGGAAAGTGCAAAAATCACAGGCAGTTTGGTTCTTGCAAAAGGATCTTTTTAGTGAGCTAAATTCGATATCTGTTTATTTTTCTTTTCTTCTTTTTTTTTTTCTTTTTTTCTTTCAATGATTTCTGGCTGTAAGAAATTAGACCTATACGAAAGCAGTTTATTATTTTTGAAATTTTCATAAAATAAAACTAGTTTTTTTTTCATGCACTCAAAATCCTCAATGATTTCTAATCACAAACTTAAAAAAAATAAGAGACAAGAGATCCATAAAACTAAGCTGTTTACCCATTTTGTCTTGACTATAAGCCCACTAAATCGTCGACCATCGTTCTGAGAATGAAATGATGAACATTTCAGATTGTTTTCATTTCTAATTTGATTAAAATGAAACTGGTGCAGACGCCCAAACGAAGAGCAGCAATAATCGCAACAACCACCTTGTTGCTGCTGTTTATGATGCTATGCGAATCCTATCTTCTTGGCGAATCAAGTGTGACTGGTTTGATTAAGCCGCAATCTCTGCCAATTGACTATTATTTCGACCCTTGTGATCCGTATGCTTTGCTGGAACGAGCGGCTCGGCAGGGAAAGAGTTCCGGGAAGAGTGGCACAATCTCTAAAAATGGAGTCTTCCAAGTCGACAAGCGGCTTCTTGACAAAGATTGCCCAACTGATCCGCACCAATTTTCAGATAATCTAGAGCTGCTTCAGCCTGCAATGGCAAGTCTTCCACTATACCTGCAAAACAAGATGATACTTTTGATTGGGGACTCGTTTGAACGACGGCTAATCGAGCAGATTTGCAAAACTTCAAATGGAACTATCACAAAAGCAATGCTAAACGGTGCCATTTATCCTGAGTACGTCGTTGGTGTGTACTTACAAGGTTAAAGCTATTGACGTGAAATTAATTCAGTATTTGCAGGAGGCGGCGATCCGCATATGTGCGTCATCAGAAAAGAAGCCAAAGTCCTGATTCTAATAAGCGTATTCAATTACGGCGTCCGTGTTGAACTAGATCCTCCGTTTGGCGTAGGAAGCCATTGGTTGCCTGAATTCTCCCCATTTGAAGTCAGGCAACGCGTGGTGTGGATTCCTCATTTCCTACTCGCGATTGCAAACCACACGTTTCCCGAACTCTGCCAAGATCATTTTTGTCCGCAATCCACAAGCAATACAAACCCTGACCGCGTTAAAGTATGGAATCCTTCGCACCCATTTTGGTTTCCGACGCCAGACATGATTGTTGCGCAATCTGGAATCTGGGATTTGAAACAGAGAAGTCTGAAAAACTACATTTTTTCGATTTTTCCTGCCAAAAATTTTGCAGAGAATTGGGGTGAATCCTTAAAATCAGAGCTGTTTGATCCATTAGCAGAAATATTTGGATTTTCAGAAAAATTTTCAGTTCCTTCAGATAACATCACTCTCGAAAACATGAAAATGGGTGTTTGGAAACCAAGGTGGTTCACACGAACAATGCCATACTCGAGGAATAGACATTACCCGTCTGATTATATTGCAAGAATGAATAACTTAATTCGAAAACGAAATTTTTTTAGCCGCAGGGAATTTAGCCAAGAATTCGGGGTTTTGGATTGGGCTGCATTAGTTGAGAATCACCATGACTGGACAGCAGATGATGGATTTCATCCAAATTACAAGTCCAATGAAGCATATTGGCAATATATATTCTCACGAATGGAGATGAATGAAGATTGATAATTTATGAAGAAATCAATATTTTTGTCTTTTTTCCTTTCAGTGAGTGGCGTTGGGGCTTGGCAAAAAAGTTTCCAAAAATGCCGGACATTGAGAAGATCGAACTAGTTGAAACAATAGAAACTGTGAACTTGGGCGCAGCGCCGGAAATAGTTCCAACATCGGGCCATAATCTTACAAGAGATAAAGGGCTATTGTGGTCCGGTAAGCAAAACTCGACAATATCAGTTTAATTATTTGGGGGATTGATTCAAAATCAAACATAAATTAAATTTGCGACAGCCGGAATTATTTTCTTCTTCCTTTGTTGCTCTTGGAGTGCACAATGGGCGTCCTTTGCTTTGCCATATTGGAGAGGTGAAGTTATTTTGTCAATTTAGAATTTCAAATGCCAAGCCCTGAGCCATTATCGTCAACAGGGGATGAATATCATGTGGCTGGGTTATTCCAAGTTTGCGGCGATCGAGACTTCACCTACAACAACGTTACTGACCGCATTTTCCCGACAATCCATCATAACTGGACGTGCCAATCCTTTGACGATTACGTTTCCAACTTCCAGCTTCTTTTTGTTAATTTTCCTGATAGCGACTGGGCCATTCAGGCCGCGTCGGCTCGAAAACTGATTTACGTATCGCGTGTGTTTGAAGCACTAACCACTACGATGGACATGATTTTTGGGGTTACCACAATCTGGACAGTTATTTACCCAAATGTAAACAAAAAGCAACAGATTCGAAACATGAAATTCGCACTTGTCGGTGTTATTTTAACGCCCGTGTTTTGTATTGCTGACACTTTTATCCAAAATTCTTATTGGGCTGCGATTGGGGTTGGTCTTTATAATACTGGGATTCAGACTTTCTTGTACGCCTCTGGGGATATATCTTGGATCTCATCAGCTTGCGATTTTGTTTTCCAAGCCGGATTTCTTGTGTATGGCGTGCGCAAGCAACATCTGCTTGCGCGAAGTGGTGATGAAATAGCTATGCGTGCTGTTGATAATATTTAAAAAATTTTCTTACCCCATTGAAATAAAAAATTGGTTTGATTGGTCAAAAATTTTATTTTGAAAAACTATGTAAGATTTTATTACCCTATCTTTGAAGAACACTGGTAAAAAGGAGAAAATATGATGTGTTCGAAGGGTATTGAGAGACTTTATGACAGAAACTTCCGTCATCTTATAAAATTGAAAATGAAAAACTGTATTTCTTTGTATTGTGGGGTGGCAAAAAATTTCGAGATGGGAGACGAATATCAAACGTAACATGGAAGTATTCACCAGATTTCAAAATATCAACCGCCTATGGAAACTAAAGAAAGTGCTTGTGATATTTGTGATCAAATCGAGCAACGTTTCTGATCCAGATTGAATGAATATATTGGGGCACAGATGTTGAATGAATTCTTGCGAATATGATTGTAATATTTCGTTTGGTTCTATTGCCTAACTCAAACACGTCCGATATTATAACCGGAACGAAATAATGATCATTATATTATTTGTCATATCGTATCTCCGATCAGGCGCAGTTTGTTCAGTACGCTGTATTCGATTGTCGAGATCAACGTGAGATTTATTTGAATTGTGAATTTGTCTTTTTTCTGTTACGGAAGCAAAAAAAAATTTTCGTGTCGTAATTCAAATCAGATTTTTCAAGGAGAATATTTTAGTTTGCACATTATCGACAAAACGGATATATTTTCTAAGACATTCCTAAATTTTTCGGTTTGGCTTTCAGAACTTTCGCAAACTAAAATAAGAACATTATTTGTTAGGTTTATTTTTTGAGTTTCCAGACTTTTCTTGGCTTTTCTTCTTTTTTTTTTTTTTTTAGTTTTTTTAAATTTTTTATTTTTTATTTATTTTTTTTTAAGTCATTGGAAAAAAACGCGAATTTTGCGCGTGCTGTGCCGGAATAAAAGATGATTTGCATCAGTAAGAAACGAAGAAAAATTTTCTTTAGGTGGCGGAAAAGAGTAGGAGATGGAGGAGATCGGCGTGACAAAAGAAGGTATTGAGGCAACCCCAGCAGTGGCGGCTGAATTTGAAGCCAATAATAAGCCCGTAAATGTCGGAAAGGCTGTGCACAAGCTGACTACAGATGCAAAACTGCGCTGGTCCGGTGAGTCGATCCTTGATTGGTTGGTATGGGCTTAAGCTGACTACAACCCATGAATGCTCTCGTTATGCATTCTCAGCTCTTGCCGTGTTTTGCTTCCTTTGTTTGTCGTGGTCGTCGCAATGGGTGGCTTTCTCCATCCCTTTCTGGTGATTACTATGTCTGAATGAACAATTTCAATAATACCTCTAATAATAATAACAGGAGAGGTGACAAGTATCACACTGGGGGGTTATTCCAAATCTGCGGCGATAGATACTTTACGTACAATAACGTGACATCGAAAATTAATCCGACTATTGTCACGGACTGGCATTGTGATTCATTTAACGATTACGTGGATCGTTTTCTTGAGTTGTTTGTTGACTATCCGGACGGTGATTGGGCCATCCAAGCCCGTGCCGCAAAGACAATGATTGTCGTTTCTCGTGTTTTTGAAGCGACGACAACTGTTATGGATATGATTTTTGGCGCCACTACCATATGGGCCGTCATTTATCCAAACGTGGATTCCAGACAGCAACGCAAAAATATGGTTTACGCCATCGTTGGGATTATTTTAACTCCCACTTTTTGTCTTGTTGACGGATTTATTCAAAACTCTTACTGGGGCTCTATTGGTGTTGGAATATACAACACAGATATTCAGTCATTTTTGTATATTTCTGGTGATATTTCGTGGATATCTAGTTTCATTGATTTTATTCTCCAACTCTCATTCTTGATTTGGGGTACATTTTTAAATTTTTTTAGCTAAAATTCTTATATTGAAGATTTTCCAAACTGATTATTCTCCATTGAATAGGAATCCGTCGACAAACTTTACTCGCACAAAGTGGTGATGAAGTAGCCGCTCGTACGATGGTCTAAATTTAAAGTTTTTTGGTTTTTTTTTCTCCTCCTTCTTTGAAGGATTGCAATAAAATGCACGTCATAGTCTACCAAAAAATAGTTCTGTTCAATTTGGGCTTGATCAGAATTTTAATCTCCGTCTAAACAAAACTAATTGTAACTCCGAACAACCGGATTCATTTTTTGTGTGATGAATTGTGTGATTATTGGACATCTATTGATGTTATTTTCGATGTTAATAACTGGTTAACAATAAACAATCCTGGAGCCGTTTTGTTCTGGGTCTTTCAAATCAGTTTCTTGAATTGGAAAATCTGCAGGAATTCTGCATTGTCAAACTGAAATAGACCGTTGAAGTTAGTGAGGACGAAGCTTCAGCAAGAGAAGGAAGTTGTTTTGAAGAACCTCAAACTAGAGTTGTCGTTGAGAAATCGGTTGAAATTATTGTGTTGGAATTTTTTTAAAGACGAGAAGATGCAGGACATAAATCCAAGAACAACAATTCTGTTGGTGTATATTTTCTTCAATTACAAGACAGTTGACGAATTTTAATAAAGCTGCCATAGTCCTTCTTTTCTTTTGAGGTTGTTTTTACTTCACCTTTTATTGTATCATTATATCTTCTGGAATAGGATTTTTGGCTGTCTAATTTGGTAATTTTAATTTTGAAAATCCTGAGGTGTCCATACTGAGATATCTAAAATATATTAGTTTCAAAAGTAAGCAATTGAAGGTATATTTTTACACCGCACTTCTTACGATTGCATGTGGAAAAAAGAAATAAATGAGAAATATTCTAAGAACTTTGATGTCGATTTTTGCAGCTTGTGCAGGTCTAGAGGCATCGATGTTTCAAAGTAATAGTTTATTTCTGGTAAAGATTTCATTACTCCTGCAACATCAATTTTCATCCTTTTTGAATGCAACAAAACAGTACCAGAAAAAGTGAAGTAGAAGTATACCAGCTCCATTCTCTATAAAAGTTGGAGAAAAGGATTAAACCATTCTTACCATCATTTTCATTAGAAAACATAATTTTTGTTTGTCAACTTTGGAAGCCTCATCATTATCAACTACAATTATTCTTGATCCATAATTAAATTTTAAATTTTTTGAAGGTTTACAAGTTTGTAGACACAATTGGTTTGATTCTGATTAAACCATTATATTTGGTTTTATATGTTTTTCTGTAAATTTTTTATTCCTGTCACAATTCCTGACCGTTTTCCTAAAGGCCCAGAACCCTGATAAATTATTTTTTTCAGAATACAGGATGGCCTAATGGCATCCTTAGGCGACATGGTGGATAATGTGGCGCAATTATTTAAATGCATCAAGTTTGCCAGGTGGCGTTGGGCTTGCTGTAAAAAAGAAGATTGAAATCTCCAAATCTCCGAAACTGAATGGTGTCTGTGAAACGAGACGAAGATGACGAAGAAGGCCACTTTTGGGTGACCGATCGAGTGATCATCCGAACTGGTATTTTGGCGTTGATTTGATTTTGCTCCTCGAAAGGAACTGATGAAGAATAATCAGGTGTTATTGTATTTCTGGTGCTGATGCTTTCGTGGGCTACACAATGGGTCGGTTATGCGCTGCCATACTGGTGAGTCTGGAACGAGAATGTTCGATATAGCACAATTCAGCGCAGTTTTTTTCAACTGATCTTGACGAAAATCGTTTTCTTTGACAGGAAGGGCGACGTTTATCACACGGCTGGATTCTTCCAAGTTTGCGGAAACTGCGATTTTGTTTACGTTCCCGAAACCGATTTAATAAAGCCGGGTCGTCGGTACAACTGGACTTGCGAGCCTGTCGAAGAATGGGCTGACCGTTTCAAAGCAGTGTTTGAAAACTACACCGAAACCACTTGGTATCAAGAAGCCGGGCCAGCGAAAACTCTAGTCGTTGCGAGTAGATGGCTCGAAGGAATTTCTACTGCATTGGACATGATTTTTGGCATTACTTCCATCTGGATGGTCATGTATCCAGAACGGAATGAGCGAAAAAATCGGAGAAACTTCTTCTTTGCGGTTGCCGGAATTATGCTAGCACCTGCATTGACTATTATTGATTCTGTACTTTCATTTAGCAACTTTCAAAAACTTGGGGTTTGTAGTTTAAATTGTTATCCTGAAAAAAACCGCTCAAAGAAAAATTAAAAGGTCGGCTTCTTCAACCATAACAGTCAAACATTATTCTTTTTTTCTGGAGACGCACTATACATTGCAACAGCTCTTGACTTGGTTCTTCAAATTAGTTTCTTGAACTGGGGAATCCGCAGAAATTTTGCACTTACAAAAGCATCGAAACTGAATGCCGAAGCTGGAGCTCATGATGCGGGAGATTCTGAAGTTGGTGTTACAGAAGACAATAGAGATAAAGATTTCGAAAATATTGAATTGGATGCAATAGTTGGGGACGGTAAGAAGGCTACCGTAATCGAGTGATGAGCCAGCTTCTTTATGAATGCCAAATATGTCACGAGATTATTTTGCAAACTGACATTTAGAATAGATATGGCTCCAAAATAAAAAATTGTATGTGCTGCTCTTCTTTCTTTTTTTTTTTTTTTTTTTTT
>JADGJH010000040.1:0-12181 GCA_027596945.1 Physocladia obscura
GAAAAAAACAACACAACATACGGGTCCGTAAAGCAAAATTCCTTTCGTTGCAAAAACTTGAGGAACAGCCGCTTCAAGTTCGCCTCCCCAAAATAAACTCTCCAGAAGAAACTCTTTAACTCCATCTAATCCACCAACGTTTCCAAAACCAATAGCTGGAGCAACAGCAGATACACCGTCATTGACAACAACGCCATGTGCTCCTATACGCCGAGTTTGAGCGGAAACTTTTGCTATCGCGTCACGTAAAGATTGTACGGTCACGTTAACAGTATTTTTTGAGCTGGAAGGTAACGAATGAACAGAAAAATTAACAGATTCGGAAACTAATGTGACAATATCGGCAAAATTCAATCCGATACATTCGTTCACTGCAATATTGTGCAAGATCTCGCTGGTGATTTCAGCAGACAGCAACCGTTTTTCGCCGGTGGAATTTGTTTGAGAAACTGCAGGCGAAAGCGGCAATGAAGTTAATGACGGCGATGGCGGTGGGGAAAAAAAAGTTTTAAATATATGTGCTCGCGATTCTGCAGTCAGATTCGTCATTTCTAGATGCTCCTGCAACAATGATCAAAAGTAATTCATCATTAAAATAAAATCAAAATTATTACCAAGAATATCCCATTCAAAATAGACATATTAACACGCTCTGGATATGCAGTAACACCAATGATCATAATTCTGCGATTTTGTTTATCATCGCAATTTTCAAATTCCTTAATTTTCTGTAGGGCGTCGTATAAAACCGAATAGATATTTTGAGACGAAAAACCGTTATCACTTGATACAAGTGATTTTGGAAACAGCAATTCAAGCTTGTCGAAAATTACTGTTTTTCGCATTAAAATTTAGAAAAGAAAGAAAAGTAGCAACTCAACAGATGCATTTCTTTGATGCGAAAACTCGTTCAAAAATGCGGACAAGCTCTTTTGGTCGATACCGGGGAGGGACACCAAGAATACGAGATAAGCTTATTACATACGACTGTAAAAAATAAAAAAAAAACACTGTTTTAGAAAAGTTAATCCTTTTGACCCCTTTCTCTTCTTATTTTTTACCTCAATTTTCAAGCTATCGCAAATTTCATTCAACATGGTTGTTTTCCCTTTTTAAGTCCGCATAAATAATAAATGAACAAATAAATAAAAAAGCTACCGGATCCAGTTGGGCCAATAAGCAATACACCATAGGAACTTGAAGAAAATGATGATGAAACGCTGCCATGATCACAGTCATTCAAAACAACGGCTTTAAATTCATTCTCTTCATTCTCATCAAAAGCAAAAGAATCATACAGAAAAAAAGCATCCAAAAGATTTAACAAATAGGAAGCAACAATCCCAAATGCATTGATTCCAAAATGAATACGTTCTGTTTGTTCTAGTGGCCAATCGGCCGTTATAAATGGCAGCAAAAATACAGTATTTTTGGTAACGACGCCATAGAATTGATTCTTTGCAGCAACGTTATTCTCAAATTCAATGGACGATACAGTGACATTCACACGATCTCCATTGAGAGATTCCAGAGAAAACTCAATTGATGGATAAAGAATGGCTGCTGCCAGTTGCGATACGATCCAATGATTAGGCATGGACAAATATAGGAAAGGCGCAGTGAATGCGAAGGAAAGGGTAGCGATAGCGATTGGATTGATGGAAGCTGCAGGAACAACGGAAGCGGAAATATTGATGTTTTCATTTGTTTTAAAATATTTGTGAATGTATTCGAAAAGAGATGGCGACGACGCGAGAAGATGTGTTGGCGTATCGAACCCAAGTTTTAGCAGCGATTCGCTACGTGGAACTACAACCGCGGGTACCACTACAGCAGCTACAACTGCAGGATCAGTGGCAATGTCGGCATTATCATCTGGCCGCAGATAAATTACGTTAGGCAATTCGGATACTGCCTCTTTCTTGTTGTTCACAAGCAATGTCCGAACGTGCTCAGAGGACACAAGCAGGCTGTGAACAGGAACAATCGAATTTAGTGCAGGATTAGCCGCGCGAATAGAATAGATAGAAGTATTTTAGTACTCAACGCCATTGGTCCGCCCGAGAATCGGAAGCCTAGTGTTCGTTGCGCTGATGCCGAAGCTTTCGAAACTCCCGCAAATTCAATTCGCATTATTTGTCATCACAAAACGGATAGAAATTGATGGAAAAATGGCAAACTTGACTTTGACATCAACAACAGCAATAGAAACGACAGCAACAGCAAATCTTCAATATGAGAATTCGGCCGCAAGTAGTAATGTAGGCGAGAGCTTGCGAGAAAATGAGATTCATGCTGAGGCAGTGCTACGAGAGGCAATTGCTCGATACGGGTGAGTCCTTTAATTTTGAAACCGGTTATTGAATAATTACTTTCTTTCATTTTGCTGTTATAATTATTGGACGATTAATGGTAATGACTGATTTTCGGATTGGGTTATTTGTTGATGATTTGTTGATGATGGATAATTTGGCTTGTTTCTGTTGGATTGGTTTTGGTTCCTTTTTCTGATTTGTTTTGGTTTTGCTGGTCTTTGGTTTTTGGTTGCGTTGGTTATTTATTGGTGTGGTGGTTGTGTCTTCAGGGTCGCTGGTGTTGGGCTTAGTTTCAATGGTGGCAAAGACTGCACAGTGATGGTTGCCCTGCTGCGCCTGCGACGCGTGGTTGACGGTGCAATGCCACTGCCGTGTCTCTATGTGGCTTCCGCCGACCCATTCCTTGAAGTTGACACCTTTGTTGATCACGCTGCCGCCGTTTTCAACCTCTCAGTTTTTCGCTCAACTCTCAATATGAAGGACGCGTTGAAAGCATTCCTGGCTGAATATCCTACAATTCAAGCGGTGCTGATTGGAACGCGCCGCACTGACCCCTACTCAAGTACACCCTTCCGTTCATGTGTCAAATATATTTATATAATAACCGCCGTCTCCAACATCCACAGACCACCTTGAAGTTTTTGATCCCACCGATAACGGCTGGCCGCCTTGCATCCGTGTTCACCCTGTTCTCGATTGGTCTTATAAACAGATTTGGGACTATTTGCTTGATCACAAAGTCAACTATTGTTGTTTATATGACGTTGGGTACTCTATATTTTCCTCACTCATGGGTCGCGTTTACTCACAAAATATTAAACAAAAAGTTACACATCTCTTGGTGGAATAAACAATACCTTGCAAAACCCTGCCCTGAAAAACGAACGCGGAGGTTTCGATCCAGCATACAAGCTCACAGATGGCTCCCTTGAAAGAAATGGTCGCATCCGAAAACAATAAAAACAATTAGAACAATCCTGAGGTCTTCTATTTTTCATTTTCGCAGCCTTCCACCTTACAGATCAGAGTGCCCACTCCCGCTGACAATATTCCCTTTTCCAGCTGCTGAAACATTATCCTGCCTATAAAACAAAAATGCCATTCCATACCGAATCGCAAATCCGACAATACAGAAAAATACTTGTGTTGCACCAATACGCAGTGTCGCATTCTCTTCACTTGTGGGCCCAAACTTGACGAGCAGCAAATTTATCAACGTCAGATTATTACAGCTGATCATTTTATTATTCGTATCTCGCTTGACGTCGGCAAGTTGGAGAAATTCAAGAATTCGAATCATTGTCAATCCAATTGTTCTTGTGTTTTCGAGGTTTACACGTGTTGGTTCAATCAGTCCAGTATTCGTGTTCAATCTAAACGTTCAAAGCGAAAACCGGCAAGCAAAAGTGTACAGTCAGTCAGTGATGAAACAAAAAGTGCGAGCAAAAATGACGCCAATTTGGTGTGAGCGACGAAACAAAAAGATAAGAAATGAAGAAGAAATGAGCACTAAACTGTGGCATGCGGTGCCGTGGACATTCAACAAATCCAAATAATTGAGGGCAGGAATACAGAAAATTAAACACTTGTGGAAACATGAACAAAACAACCGTCTTTGTGAATCGTCCAAGAATCCCAACTACCGCGAACGTCATACCGGCAAAGTATACATAAGTATCTCCTCCAAAGCATCTTGCCGGATACCTGTGTATGCAGTTTTCAGGTGCATGTTTGAAATTTTATAAAAATACGTCAAGCAAAAATGCAATAACATCAAATGACCCACCAATTATGCCGTAAATATCCAATTGTAACACCCAAAAACGGCATTAAAAAATACACACTTATACTATGAGCTTCTTTTGTTGTTTGGTACTGTGTTGTGAAAATCTGGTACAAACTATTCAATAACAACGCGGATCCAATTACAAGACATTGAACGCCTTCGACTCCATTCATTCCGGCGATAATATTGATAGCATTTGTTGCAAAAATGCAAAGTGCTGCCATATACGCGTAATATAAAAATCCTACGCAGGCCGAAATTAGATTATAGTAAATTTGAGAAATGAAAACTTGCCAAGATCCACAATCGATCCCAATCCCCATAAACCCCTCAAAGGAACAGGTACAACCATATGAGTCACATTATATGTCACCATATACACCATCAGGAGAGGAATACACGCAAATAACGGCTTTTTGACTTTTTAAATAAACCAATAGAAGAAACACCAATCTAAATACCATCCATATCTTGACTCTCCATCTGATATCGACGACATCATCAACAAATCCCAGAAAAAGCATAGAAAATAAAGTGAGAAGACCGGCAAGGTATTGGCCAAGCTGTACAGGTTGTCAATGAAAGTAAGAAATTGAAGGATGAAAGGAATGAAACCAAACTGTGTCGTGTGGAAAAGTTGGTAAACCAAGGAAATGCAAACCAGAGAGTCGGCCGTCGGGATTTTGAAGATCCCGGAAAAAGGGAACAAACGGCACTGGAATAAACAGAAACATTGCTGCCAAATAAACACATCCTGCAATGAGACCCATACTTTCGGCTCTAAATAACAGAAATCGTATTTAATTAGCTCAAGTTGACTCATTACGTAAATACTGAATATTAAGCGATATGAAGGGCGAAATACAGTCGCGGAAAAGTAATGCGTACATAATAGGTGTATTATGTTTTAGTTGGTCCTTCCCGAATCGTCCATGTTTTATAAAAACTTCGCCAACAAGAGGAATAAATCGGTATGTTGCATAGTAAGCTACAACGGCCACTACGATTGATACCACTAACGCATTGTGCATCAATGCAATCCCGAGTGCAAGAGGTACTGAAAACCAGGCGACTGTCTTCACGTTTTCCATTTCAAATCAAACTTTTTCCTTTATCGAAATAAAAAATACACCACACACGGCAGCCCTCACCAAAATCACTGCCAGAAACCTTTTTTTGTTTTATAGTTTTTTCTTTTCAAATTCAATCACGTCTTGGCGAGCGAGAATCCTCACGGCGACGCAGTGGAGATCTGCTGTCCCGACGGAGTGGACTGTCATATCTACGACGCGGAGGAGATCGGCTGTCATATCTACGACGTGGTGGAGATCTCGATCTTGAGCGTCTGTGGATATACGTTCGACAAAAGCGAGAAAAAAAAAATTGCAGATTTTAGCTGTCAAACCTTGTAAACGGTAAAATAAAAAATGAAAAATAAGACGCGAAAAAAGGTGGAAAAATGGACCGCTGTAGAAATCAGAGTAATAAACTAACGATTTCGTCAGGTCAAAGGAATGCCAGGAAACAGGACTAAGCTCGTCTAGAGAGTAGAGGCTGAAAAAGGCTGTGTATGTATGTATGCGTATATTTGTGCAAAAATGGGAAAGGGGACGAAAATGGTGGGGGTACAGTACGGGTATTTATTATTACCTTCTTGGTGGCGAACGTCTTCTACCGCCTTCTCTGCAATCTCTCGCAAAGTGGCCTTCTCTGCCACATTTGAAACATTCATTCGAGTTTCTGTCATCTCGACGGCCACCTTTGGCCCATTCAACTACAAGGCGGGCTCCAAAATCGGGAAGCTGATAAAATAAACCATCAGATTTAAGAAACCCAAACAGGAAAACGGAAGCAGAAGCTGGTGTTAGCCAAAGAAAATAGTAAATTTGTATCATAAGTCTCACATCCATTCCATCTGTGTCTCTAATGGCGTCTTCGGCGTCTCTCTTGTCCTCGAACTCCACGAACGCAAAATTGAACTAGTTTAGGATAAGTTTACCAAAATGCCAGTCAGGTAGAGCCGAATGTTTTTTACCGAAGCGCCGCGTTTAACATCCAAGCGGCTGATGCGGCCAAACTTTTGGAACTGAAGGCAAAGCAGGTCAAATGTTAGAGCTGGATATGCTTGGCAAATAGCAAAAGGCAACAGGTAAGAGCAATGTGGAAGCGCTCCTCGAACGGAGACGGTCGAAACAGAAACAGGCTTAGCGAATATAACTTCCTTACAATGTCCTCAAGGTCGCGGACTTTCATCTCGCTTGGGAGTCTTCCAATGAAAAGCGACATATTTTCGTTTTGAAACAAGAAAAAAGAAAAAAATAATTGTTTTTTCAGATGGGCATTCGGGTTCTGGTTACTTCTTCTGAGACGACATCTCCCTTTCCTTTGAATACATCCTCAATAACGCCTTCCACTACTTTAAATACTTCATCAATTTTACCAACCCATCCTCCGTCTTCAGAATATGTTCGTGATAACCGCGAATTTCTCACAGACCCACTAACACATGCGTCACTTGCTGTTGGTACTGATGCTGGATTCGAGGAAGAAACATTTAAGGCTCCTATTAACGAAAGAGCAAGAACAGGCAGGATAACATATGTTGCCATTTTTTCTGGTATTGAAACCAATGTGCTAAAGTGAGAGTTCCGTCTTTTTCCATAATTCATGCGAGAACCATAAAAATATTTTTGGCTTCCTGATTCATCACTATCAAGTGATAGTCCTTCATCCACGTCTGACCATTCCTCTGGCAATGTGGGATCTGTAATTATTATTCAGTACAAACGAAACTTGAATAGAATAAAACTTTACCGTTTATGACTTGTGAGCTTAATGTCATAAGAGACATATCAAACGAAGTTTGTTGTTGTTTCTGCTGTTGTGCTGTTATTTGAATGCAATTTCAGTGGAATAAAACACAAACCTCTTCTACAGCTTTAACGGCTTCATCCTGTTTCCGAATTGCAGCTTTGTATTCATTTTTCAAATTCTCAAGATCACAAAGTTTTTGTAGTAAAGCTTCATCGACACCTTTCCGAAATTCAAGAGCTTTATTTTTTTTGAATTATTAAGTGGGGAATTTGATATAAAATATAATTAAAAAAATTGAAAATAAAAAAAGTACCTTCTCTGGCAGATCCCAATATCCCTTCTACGTTCCTTACATCTGTACGAACAGAATCAATCCATCGTTCGACTTCAGCATCATAATGCTTTCGCAAATTAAACTGCTTCCTATTATCCAAAATCGCCCTTTGTACAGTTACTAGTTGATCTCTCAACAAAGTCTAAAAAATTGAGTTTTAAGAGAATCAATAGGAATCAGTATTTTCACAACTTACGCAAGTATCTTCCATAGCTTTAATGTCTCTTTTCGCAACTTCCACTTTCTCAACTTCTTTTTCCATTTCAGCAACACACAGTTCTAACACCATACACTGCTTATTTGATTTTTCAAGCGTATTTTCCATTGCTACAATTGCTTCACCAGCTAGATCTGTACCACATCCGAAATCGGCAACTTGCACCCCAAACGCTTTCCCAAGGCTTACAATCACATCTGTTTGCACACCTCTTTCGAAATGATCTTGTCCAAAGTCCAATCCACACGCAACATTAACCATGGCTGAAACTCGCCCAACATCAAAAACCAGCACATCAGACATGTCCTGAAACAACGGTTGCACATCTCCAGTTTGAGTAAGCATTCCCACTCCACTGCCAATTCCGGCACCCCCAGCATCTACTCCGCAATCCACAGTGCGTGGCATAGGATTGGTTTGTACGCCCGTTGTTTTAAAAAATTCGCTCTCACTTTCACGGGTCGAGCAGCCAACTGATATTGAGAACTCAGATGTAGTTTGTGTGCTGTTGTTCCAAAGCGGTATGAGTTCTGCAGGATTTACTTGCACAAAACAATCACTTAAACTAACTTTGCATTGGGTTGTCGCAAAAGTAGTGTTGATAGTAGGCGTGCCAACACTAACATGGCATGTATCAATTCTAGGGGTTTCTGTGCTTTTACTACATATTTCGGTTGTAATAGTGTTTGTCTCAATACTGTTTCTTGTGATTTCGATTTCAGTAAACGCAGACCGAGTGTGCTCTTCAAGAAAATGTTGTGTGCATGTGGAGCTTGTGTTTGTGGGATTAGTTTGAGTACTGTTTTGGCGAGTGGTCGCCGAACGTTGAAGAGATGGAAGCAATATTTCCTTGTCGGCCCGAAAAGATTTCGACAAGTCGTGCATTGACAACTCACTATGCAGAGACTGAAAAAATAATAATATGATAAATATTACATAACTAAATAATTTAGCAAATAATATTACCCGTGAACTATCAAGGCCGTCGTAGTGGGAATTTACAATCGCAAAATGCTCTTCATCTTCTTCGACTTGTGCACAATCGTAAATTTCCTTGAGCTGCATATGCATTTTCTCGTTTTGGACAGTTAATAATCTGTTCTCATCGGTCAGAACAACAATAACTTGAGCAGATGCAGCAAGATCAGTTTCGAGCCTAGAAACGGCTGCTACCAGAGAAGTTGCTTCCTCGGATTTCTGAATATTCTTATCAGGTTGAAAAATAATAAATAACAAATATATAAGTACAAATAAAAATGTAATTACCTTGCTCATTTCCTTCTCAAATACTTCAATCCTATATTCCATACCACGTAACATTGTTTCTTTTTGATTCAACTCTTCATTCAATTTCTCGTGTGCCTGAACACGGCGATCAAGTTGGGCTTTCAGTCGGGAGTTATGCGCACGCGCATCACCGAGCTCTTTACAAAGACGACTGTTCTCATCTCGTAGCTGTTTATTTGTTTTGTTTTACGATGACCAAGAATTGTAAAATACAAAATAACAATACAAACAAATTCAAGCTCATCGACTCGACTTCTGAAACTCTTTTCTTCAGACCTGTTGAAATCTAAGCTCCCTGGTCGGACACTTCCGCGTCTGAGAAGTCTCAAGCTTTCAACCTCCTCCTGTAGTTGCATGATTCTTGACTCATTTGCGCGTGTCATATATTCCAAACTGCGTTGAGTTTCGTGAAGCGCGCGTCGTAATGCATTAATTGTTTCGTGCAACTCGATGCTCTGAAAATAACAATACGAAGATTAATTAACCGATGAATAACAATTAACCAATAAAAGCGAACCTCCTGAGACACAGACCCATTGTTGTCAACAAGAAAACCGTCCACATCTGAAACAATACTTCCCATTCCAACTCCTGAAACAATATGGCATTCACCCATTCCATTCCCTTCCCAACTGAAATCCAAGTCTGCAATTCCTGGTGGAGGGTCTTCTGCCATCAATAAAGCTGCAGCTGCTGGCGAAGGTGGTAAGCTTTTTTGACTTCGTCGATGTTTGAGTTTTTTTGTCTTGATAAAACCCCCTTTACCACTGCTGCTTAAGACCATTGTCGAAGCTGGACTTTCTGCAAAAATATCCTCGTCTGACTCCTTTTCATTCTTCATTCGACGAGTTGTTTGATCTGGTGTAGTTCGGCCAGAAGATTCCAAAGACGCTAATGACGAGGAAGAAACAGATGATGAAGAATTTACTGCAGTCGAGATATTTGAAACTTCAAAAAATAAAATATGTCCGATTAACAAAAAATAAAATGTGTCCGATTAACAAAAAAATTCAAAGCATTTTGTATTAAAAAAATGAACAAACCCAAAGAAAAGGTCGAAATCGATGTAGGCAGAGTCAGTGATTTTTTTGATGGGTTCTTATCCATTTTGCTTGGACTTATTAATTCATTTTCCGAATTTTTCAGCTCTAATCCTTTTGATGGTTTTTTCAAAAGTGTGTGATGTAATGACGGAGAAGATGGAAGTGTAACAGCTGAAAAGGAAATTTTCTTCATCAAGGATCTGTCAGTCGGGAACCGTCCATGCGCGGCGATCATGCGTGAACTCGGGGTTGAAGTTGGAGTATAATAAATATGTTCGTCTTCTTCGTCACTTTCGCCGCGAAATTCGTTGTTTTGGGAGTTTTCAGCGACTTCATCGTCGCCGAAGGCATTTTTGCTGAAAACAACTGGCAGAAGCCCATTAAGTTTGCTTGCTCTATTTTGTATTTTCGCACCCAGACCAGCATCCGAGTTGATCAAAGTGGCAGATGGGCTAAAGAATGTGTCTGGGGGTGAAGAAGATGGAAATGTTCGGAATGCCGAGAAAATGTCTGATGAAGATTTGGAGGACAAGTTGGTATCTTTTTCTGATAGAAATGGCGCGCCGATCGTTTCAAACATTGGTGATGCAATATACGCTGTACTTGCTGTGCTTGTGTTTATTTGTGTGCTTGCACTCATTTTTGACCAAAGTGGGAGGCTTGACGAGCCGGCTGGGAGAGCAATACGTGAGGCGGGGGGCGCTGCTCGTGGCGGTGTTGATATTATCGCAGATTTTGCTGTTTCGATTGATAGCGCTGTTGTCGCTGCTTCTGTTGATGTTGCTTGCTTTGAGGTTGAAGGTGGAGAAGAATCTGACATTTTTACACGATTCAGCATTTCTGTGACTTCAACTGCAGACAGTCGAGAGTTTGGCTGAGTGGAATATAACTGCTTTTGAAAACTTAGCATGGACACAAGGGCATTTTGAAAGGGGTCATTTTTGGAGACAGAGTCAGGGCCGAGAGGGCTGGAGCTGTCATTGATCACAGAATTGAAGGTCTGATCCACGTTACCCTGAACGAATCTATTGTTTGCATTGTACGAGTACGAGTAGTTTGAGTCGTTTGGAAATATTTCTAGGTTTTTTCTCGTGTCTGCATTAAAGTGTTTTGAGTCGTCTGAGTTTGATGTAATGTTCGGACGCAAATGCAGCTGCAAATGCAAATCAGGATCAGCCTTGTTGAGTGCCAACGCTACCAGCGGCATCAGTAAAGAAATAGGAATACTATCGTCATCAGTATCGGCACTTGCGACGGAGCTAATAACATCTGCTTCAGCAATCCCAGCCATCCGAGAAAAATCTGAGCCGTTAGCTTCTGTACCGCCACTGTTTTCCTTAGTGTATACTCCGCTCTTCCTTTCCGCATATTCGCGCTTCACTTGTCGAATGAGGTCCTGCAGTAACTGCATCGATTTTGTTTTGCTGATGTCGTTGAAGTTTGTTTATTTTGATGTGACTAGTTTTCTGAAATCTGGAAATCTGAAACAGCATCCTTGCTTTGCTCACAAACATCAAAACAATAGAATAATGTTGCATAAATTGGCAATAATAATTTACAAGAAAGTGAAGCTGTAGGATATTTCGGATATTTAACCAGTTTTTTTTTCTTATTCTTTTTAAAGAGGTATGCTTGCAAGGAGTAACTAGTAATATAGAGCGAAAGAAAAGATGAAACTCTTAGTGTCAAGCCAATGGATTTACATCGTCCGAATTCAAATTAGCCAAAACATGGTTCGTGTCTCTGTGATCCGCTTCATCGGCACGTACAGCTGCAATCAGATCCTTGATAGTTGCATTTTCTCCAAGACGCCAATAAAATTTTGCAATTTCAGGAGCAACTTGAACCCCCCAGTGCGCAATCTTGCCATTTCCTTCAATATCTTTCAAACAAAGGGTGTAAGTGTGGACGGCAGACTCCTCAAGATATCCAACAAAGCGATGGCATGTTTTGGGAGACAGGAGATACGCAATAAAGTATGCATTGAAAAAAATGCCTTGAGTAATCAACACCAGTGTGCGAAAGAAAATGCCAGGATTTTTCAATTTCATAAAAGTGAGCAAATGCATACGTTCGTTTTCTGCTTCTTGCAAAAGAGTGTTGATCCATCCGTTATCACGATGTAAGGATCTCAGAGAGCGCATATGACGTGCCATACCAGCTACCATACCTGTATTTCCATTAATAATTTTCAGTTACACGTAATATGAAGCCCGAGACTCGAAGACCAAGCCTGGCTTAGAATAAAAAAAGAATAATTAAAAGAAACGAAAGCACAGTACCAGGAACACCAGCAACGGTTTCAAGAAAGACAATACGATTGAGCCACTGGCGCTCTGTCATAACACCAACCTTATCGACATAGCCAGTGGATAAATCGAAGCC
>JADGJH010000040.1:20458-38523 GCA_027596945.1 Physocladia obscura
GTTCATATTCTTCTCACATCTAATTTTTCGATTCGTTTCAAAAATTGAAGGCCTTTGTAGTCAAGCGACCTCACAAACCCCTTTTGTGCAATTCCAAGATCTAGTTTTTCAAGAGCTGTATCCGAGATTAATTTCCACAAACGTTGATGAGGATTTTCTTCAACATAGTCCATAGCATCTTGGAGCGACGAGTTTGTTAATATTGCTACATTGTTTTATAAATGATTAACTTATCAGCAAATTATAAGTTGTAAAGAACCTCTAGTCTCACGAAGTTGTTTACTGTCGAAAGTTAAAATATAATCTTTTTTCGGACTCTCTGGATCCTTCAAAAGATCGTCAAGAAGCACAGTTTTTACTTGAAGGTTTTCGAAGGCGCAAATGTCTAAAATATCTCATTAATGTATTTTCTCTAGTTTATAAATATCTCACATCCGGAGCACGTCACTGGCTCTTCAGGGATATTATTTTCTTGAAAGATAAACATTCTTGTTTTTTCCATTATCGCGAAAGATTCAGGATTATCCGCCGCCCTGTAGTCAGTTTTTGGAATAAATTCTCAAACTTTGAATGGCAAGCAAACCATTTGATATCCCAGACATCTTTTCTTTCGAATTCAATGAGATTTCCGCCGCCATCAACAGTATTGTTGGAAGTTATGTAACTTCCTGTGTTTCCCGAGACAGAACGCTTTCCCAGTTTCAGCATTTTAAGAACTCCGGATACATCCAAGATTGCGAGTTTAGAGTTATTAGAGTTCAACGATATGGTTTGTGGGCGGATTTGAATTGTATATTTTGCCTCGAGAGAAATAGATTGAAGAGCAATTTGCAAAAATGTTCCGCTTTGACGTGCAATCATCAAGAGAGACTCACTTACTGATATACAAGTTATCGGATCTCCAGTTAATCTGAGACTTTTTGCAATTAATGAATATAAACTATTAAAACACACTCAAAACATACACCAACCTATTTTTTTGTATACTGTCTAGACTGAGAAGAGGTATTTCAAGGTTGAGAGTGTCTGTCACATCTTCAATATGAAACATTCGGTCTTTGAGTCCGCCTTCTTTTCTTCTGATGACTTTTGCGTTTAAGCATTAGATAAAAAGCTTTAATCAAAATTTGCCAACCATCGAGAGCACCAGATTTTTTTGGTGCAATTCGAAACTGCCAACAAAAAACGGTGTCAGTAGACGATACAATTACTTGGGTCTTTGTTATCCGAGCCATTGTTGGGGCAAAATGAACTTGTCGCGTCTCGATGGCAGTCCCAATAGCATTAGCAACTGTGAGCAGATAGCTGCTTACTTTCATCAATTTTACTAGTTTTAATATGAATACTTACTTTTCACCACTTTCGTCTGCTTTTGACACCAGTAGGCAGTATTCTCCATCGCTAGTCATTAACGACAGTTTATTAACCAATCTGAAATAGCATTTTACTTCGGTTCTTATCGTTTATTAGACTCACTTCACATATCGGTCATTTGTCTTCGTATTCCAGTATAAAATCATTGTTTCAGATTGATCGTATTTTTGAAACCCATAAGCAAGAATATCAGTTGCAAAATGACACCATTTATAGTCCGGTCGAATATTTGCAAAGTAAATAAAAGAGTCCACAGCAAGTGCAATACGTAGGCCTCCATGCTCCCATGAAAGAGATGATATTTTTTTTCCTGGAACTTTGAGAGATCGCAAGTACTGAACCAAGAATATTTTTCATTAAAGAAAAAAAATAGGATAATGGAAAATTAAACCTGGCCAAAAGTATCGTAAAATTGAACGACGCTAACTTCTTTTTCTTCACCTTGAGAGCTTCGTGCGAATTGAATTCCAGATACCGCGAGAACTGACCCGTAATTATTCCATTTTATGTTCAAGAATCTCATATTTGTGTCCAAGACTAGTGGAGCTGTTCAAGGAGTGTAAATGTACGATTTGGTACCCATGATTAATCAAAAAAGCAGAAATACATGGGTCCTTGTCGTCTCTCATTATTTGAATTTTTCCGTTTTCGAATGCAATCGCAAGGCAAGGAGCTTTTACTTCAACATATCCGTTACTGCCATTGTACCTGCATATAAACGTAGAATGATTCAAAAACCAAAGAAAAAGCTGATTGGTTTCACTGACCAGTCCATCGAAGCTATTTTCAACGTTGCCGCGTTATCACTACAGTATATTGGCAATTTCGACTAATAATGATCAGTTTGTCAGCAAAAAATAATAAATAAGCTTCCAGTACCAAAAAAGAGCCCGTTCCGTCGTAAAAATGAAGCTCCCCTGTTAATAATCCAAAAAGTATATTTTTTCCGTCAGGAGACCATTGGACATGCGTTAATGCCGTCTGTTTAAGTTCTTTTCCCCAGATTCGATTTCCGTCAACTGATCCAACAATGACAGCTCCTGTGAACGGTTTAACTCTAAAATCGTTTTAATTGTTTTTTACCGTCTTCATATATTATGCAAATTTTTTGGCCATCTTTACTCCATTCCATATCAGCGACAACACTTTTATTGCGATTATTGATCATTTCCTCATACCTACAAATTTCAGGGTTCAATAGATTTGAAAGCGTGTTTTAATTTACCAACCATGTGCCTTTGTACAAAATCCACACAATTATCAAACCAAATTGATCAGACGTCGTCAACTTTTTATATTGCTCATTCCATTTTGACACAATAACAGCACCTTATTTTTGGCTGAGCAAATAAATAAATTAAGCTTAAAAACGTACCGGAATGTCCCTCTAGCGTTTGATTCATACTCAAATTACTCGATGTGGCAGGATCTGGGGGCTTTTTTCCGTCCGCCGCTGCGACGGTCGTATTTATTGGAGGTGGATTCTCGAGTTTCAGAACTTTAAGAAGTCCATCTTCTCCACCACATGCAATCCAGCCTTGATCATTATCCCACGCGACTGTACGTAATTTAATTCCATTCGGAATTGCGATCTTCTTGGACAGAAAAACGAACATTTTTTTATTCACAAGAATATTACAAAATAACAATTTTCTTTTCGTCTCCTTTCCCAGCAGGATTCTTGGGAATCTCAAGTTTCAATACTCCATTTTCCATGGACGCACTGATTTTTTCGTTGGAGGCGTCAGTTGGAAGATCAATCGAGCGAGAAAAAGATCCGCTTGATCTTTCGACAATATGACGCTGTTAAATAAAATTAACACCATTTAAAAATAGTATTTGAAAGAAATAAAATAGTATAGAATGAATGCGTACCACATCGGATTTGTCTTCTGTTTCAATAGTTCGCTTTCCTGAGATTCGCAAACCGCCATTCTTAACTTTGACGGAAACTTCATCCTGCGTGAATGTGAGTGATTCGATACATAAAAGCAATTGACCAGAAAAAACCTTTTTGAGGCCTGGCAAGTCGGCAGTGACGATGTATGCCTTGTCAGTTTCAACGATATCAAGTGCCGGGCCAGAAACAAACGCCGGCGACCACGCTGGAGCATTGAAGACCGAAAATGCCGGAGAAGCAAGCTCGCCAAATATACTGTTCATCATATGTCTCTCCATCAATGTAGCATCGTTGGAGATCGGAGAACGTATAGGGACAGAAGAGTGATGATCTGGACGAGCTGCGAGCTCCCAGAGATGGCGATTGACAAATTGACGCGGAGACGTAATATTTTTGCGGGCGAGGGTGAGAGCGTTTTGCATTTTATTTGTTTGTATTTGAAAACTCCATGGCTGCCTCTTTTCCCCCTTTTATAGAATTTTGAATGACAATTTTTGAGTCATTCAGACATCGCTTAAAAATAAAATAAAAACTCGGCAATAGCTAAGCGTACGCTTGAGCCTTAATAGCCTCAGCCAATATCCAGTCTCTTTCAAGCTTAAACTTGCAATTACGGCACTTAAACACCTTTTAAACCTTGATTCGAATTAGGCCTTCCTCAAAAACAGACAGTTTTGGATCAAGACTCGGTAGCCAGTGTAGACACTGAGTCTACAAACGGTTCAGATAGATTCACAGCCTTGATACCATCCAATCAGTTCCGCAAAACACCTGAGTTGGTATTGTTCTTGAGTTCCTTGATAGTCTGTCCGAAAACACGAAAAACTAGCGTGGTGTTAAGTTTTGAGAGCTGAAAATGACAATGGAAATGATAAAAGGAATTTAAATAAATATCTGGAAATCCTTCCTTTCACTTATTTTATTCTTACTTGGAATTTTGTACTCAAGCTATCGAAAACAAGCTGGTCCCCCTTGACACAAAATTGAGAACTCTCTTTAAGCACAGACTTGGAGAACTTTGCCGTTTTATTTTTTCAAGTAGCAGCAATCAAACCAAAATAATTGCATGTTTTTATTTGGTAATGAGATAAACTCCATATGAGCAGAGTTCAAGGTGATTCAATCAATAAACTGAAGTTACAACACCGGCGGCATGAATAATATTTTATTTATCGTTGAAACTCTTCCGAGAGAACCAAACAAATTGCCCTGCTTGTTTACACCTGCAACGAAATCCAGACGATTTTATTTTCAGTTATAAATTTATTTTCGGTGATGAAGCGAATTCGAGTTGAAAGTGAGGACGATGATTCGAATTCTGAGTTTGCCGTGAGCGACTCTTCGAGCCACGACAGCAGTGCAAGCTTAGAATATGACAGCAACGAAAATCATACGGGTGTTCAAGGGCCAAATTCTAATAGAGACACGCACTCGGATTCAAATTCAGATTCGAATGCAACCAGAAACACGAAAGCTGTCCGTAAATTGAAACAAGCAACATCACAACACACAAAGCGCAAAGTAACAGTTACAGCAACTTCTCCACCGAATTCGGATTTGGAGTTGGATAACGAAACCTTGAAGCTTGACCACTCGCTGCGCCCTATTTATGCTGCTGCAGACGGATCACTCTATCTGGAAGCATTCTCACCAATTGCTGAACAAGCCATTGATTTTCTTGTGGCTGGTTTGTGATTTCAAGCTGCCCAATTGATATCTAACGCATACTTTCAGTTGCAGAACCAGTGTCTCGTCCAAAACTGATTCATGAATATATCTTGACTGAGTATTCGCTTTATGCTGCCGTCAGGTTTCTATTCAATCTCCAAAAATAGTCAAATGATTCACCTCAACCTTTTTTGTCAAGTGTTGGAATTCAAACTGAATCCATTATTCAAGTTCTCAATAAGCTTTGCAAAACCGATTTACCTGACAAATTGGTGTCTTTTATACGCAAGCACACAAATTCATATGGCAAAGTCAAGCTTGTCTTGAAAGACAATCATCAATACGTCGAGTCAGCTTTTCCTGAAGTGTTGCGCATTTTATTGAAAAACGAAGTTATCAAAGATGCCAGAATTTCGGTAGCTGAAAACTCAACGGAAGTTTCGAATGATTTCACAGAGAACGCTCAAAACGACGAATTTACCACACGCTTTCAAACATTTGAACCTGTAACGTTCACAAGACCGGCATTTGTACCTAAAACTGCTGGCAGCGCTTCAAATACAATGCCGAGAAATATACGTGAAAATAGCAATGCTGTTGCGAAAAGCAATTCGTCTGTTGCTTATCAAAATTCAGCATCATCTACGCAAGGATCACAAGTTTCAAAATTATATCACGATTTTGAAAGAGATTATATCGATCTGTTTGAAACTGAAAATGATGATTTATTTGACGAAATGAGCGTATTGGATCCTTTTGAAAATCTGGACCCTACCCAAATCGAAAAACTTGATCGAATTCTTAGTGGAAAGCAGCCGGCAATTGAATTTAATTCACATATTCTGGGTGAAAATTCTGATGAAAATAGTCAACCTTTCGTGAATAGAAATGTAGACGAAACGCGTGGTCAAACTAATCGCGTACAATCTGATCCCATCGACCTCGCGCCACCAATAACTCTAGCTCAACTTGACAAAGAGACCGACGAAGAAAATTCGCAATCACTAATTATGCCGCAAGACATTCTTGATCTTAACATAGCATTCATTACTGATCCAACAGCAGCCAGAACTCTAGGCTCTCAAGCTGCACCAGCATCTGTTATAATTTCATCTTTTGAAATTGCCCGAATGAAAAGTGAACATGTGCGCAAAGCATGTAGTGCAGCTGGGTTTCCAATTCTCGAAGAATACGATTTTCGCGCTGACACTACCATTCCAACTTTTGATATTGCTCTCAAACCTGCTGCAATTTTGAGACCATATCAAGAAAAAAGCCTCAATAAAATGTTTGGAAATGGGCGCGCGAGAAGCGGAATTATCGTTTTACCATGTGGAGCTGGAAAGACTCTGGTTGGTGTAACGGCGGCCTGCACTATAAAAAAGCGGGTATTAGTGTTATGTACTAGTGCAGTCAGCGTCGAGCAATGGGCCAGAGAATTCAAATCTTGGGCAAATGTGAAAGATGGAGATGTCGCGAAGTTCACATCGCAGCATAAAGAGCTTGTAAGGGTTTTCTAATGCGTTTTTTATTTTGACTGTATCAAACAGCTTCCAAATGACAACGGCATATTAATTTCCACTTATACGATGGTGACTTTTTCCAACAAACGTGCTTATGACGCACAAAAAATGATGGATTATATTTGTTCAAGAGAGTGGGGTCTCTTGTTACTTGATGAAGTTCATGTTGTTCCAGCAGACATGTTTCGCAAGGTTCTCACAATTGTGGCAGCCCATTGCAAACTTGGTCTGACAGCAACTCTAGTACGTGAAGATGACAAAATTGGAAATCTCAATTATCTGATAGGCCCAAAGCTTTACGAAGCAAATTGGCTGGATCTGGCGAAAAAAGGACACATTGCTAACGTTCGAGTGAGTTTTATCAACCTGTCTGTAATTAGAAAAAATTTACTTTTTTTTAAAGTGCTCTGAAGTTTGGTGTACAATGACAAAAGAGTTTTACAAAGAATATCTTGGGCAATCTTCCAGGTATTTCACTTTTTTTCTTCTTCGTATGTGCCTTTGTTTTACCACGATATGCTCAGAAAACGGCAGCTACTATATGTCATGAATCCAAACAAGATTCAAGCATGCCAGTATCTCATTGATTATCACGAAGCTCGAGGGGATAAGGTTATTGTGTTTTCTGACAATGTTTTTGCCTTGAAGGTAGGAGTGTGTTTTGATTTGTTTCTTTTTTAATGCTTTCTGGCAGCATTATGCAACAAAATTGAATCGACCCTATATTTACGGTGGTTCTTCTACTGCCGATCGTTTGAGAACATTGCAACAATTTAAATATAATCCTTCTCTAAACACGATATTCTTATCAAAAGTTGGGGATACATCGATTGATATTCCTGAAGCTTCGTGTCTTATTCAGGTAATTTTTACCCTAATTGCTATAATTTTTAAATTTATCACATTACCGTAGATATCAAGCCATTATGGATCACGTAGGCAAGAAGCACAACGATTGGGGCGAATTTTACGAGCCAAAAAAAATGCGATTAAGAATGGAGATTATAATTCATTCTTTTACACTCTTGTGTCGCGTGATACTGAAGAAGTTTATTATTGTGCAAAGAGACAGCAGTTTCTTATTGATCAAGGTGATTCAAAACTAGAAAATTACAAAATTTTTAAATTTTTTTGTAAGGTTATGCATATGATATTATAACACAACTTGACGGAATGGAAACTGTGGCGCCTTTGGTATATCGGTCAATTAATGAAAGACTGGAACTACTTGCAACAATATTGGTGTCGCATGATATGGTTGTTTTTGATGACGAGGAATTGGAGGACTATGACTCTTTGGGTTCGTCGGCATTTAAGACAGCTGAATTTTCATCTTCAGAAGTGAACAAAGTAACGCAAGTTGCAGCTACAATGAGTTCTTTGAGCGGAGCTGATAATATGGCATATATTGAGCAGACTCGCGGAGGGGTTCGACATCGCAGATTTGATGGCAGTTTCAAAAAAAAATAATTGAAAATAATTGGATATAAATGGCATTGCTTTTTTTTTTCCCTTTGTTTCATTATTTAATATTTCTTGTATTGGTATTCAAACTCCGCAGAAAATGTGAGATTTGTCAAAACGTTTGACATCTTTTTGTTTTTTCAGTCTGTTTAGCAAACAACTTGTCAACAAAGTTTCAACGCATTTGAATATACAGCTTCTTTTGCCTTTTCTAATTCCTGTTTGACACTTTGGAGTTGTTGTCAAACGATCGGGAAAAAGAAACAAAAAAAAAACACGATCAGATCAACAGGTATAATTGTATCATTTGTGCTTATAGAGCTAAATAAGTTAGCAGTAAAATAAACCATGATCAGCGACGAAACCAAAGCAGCGATTGTTAAAAAAGCATCGGCAGCGACAGCCGCAGCCGCAGCCGCAGCCGCAGTTTTCGTTACCTCTCCAACCTCGTTCGATAATTTGGGCATATCACCTCTCTCAAACTTAAATATGATGGCCGATGCAGCCGCGACAGCCGAACCCTCTGACATTGGCCGCGATTTTGAATCGGACAAAAATAATCTTCAGCCGCAAATATCTGGGAACAATACCAAAGAAAGTTGTGATAATACCGACAATATTGATTTAAATGGTGGCGAGGATTCGGACGACAATGAAATCCGCGCTGCTGGTCCAGCGACCGCTGCAGGCCCCATCATCTCAACAACACAATTTCTGCAACCAAAAGTTGCGAAAAATGATCCACGTATTACAAACGCAGTCCATCGGCTTGAAGCTCTGATGCGTCCAGCAACTGAATACAAAAATCTGGCTCCTCAAATTATGTCGAATCGTGTGCCACAGCAAATACAGCCGTCGCACGCACCCGAAATTAATTACAACAAACAACCTACTCAAATTTTGCCATTCAATCAAAATTCTCAACTTCCAAAAAACTCTTTTTCTGCCAAACCAATTTTTTCCACACCAGCAAGTTTTCATGGTGCAGCGGCAAACTATTTATTACCATCCGGACAGCTGCATCATCAGCATCCTCTCTTGTCTTCTTCAGCTTCCGCTTTGAACATGACTGCCATCACCACTCAACTTCACACAAATTCTACAACTGTTCCACAGCCTCAAACATATAACCATCCAACTCTCGGTCCAACCGTGAGCTGGACAACTTCAATTCTTGCAGACTGCAATATCAATCCGATATCAGATCTCACTGATGCACAAAGGCGTGCTTTTACTTGCTGTGATGCAATAATTCTTGCAGCCGTTAAAGAGCGCAACCAGTTTCTAGAAATCAGCCGAGCCCTCGTGTCTGAATGTGGAAAATATCGGGAGATCGGAAACAAATATCTTGGTATCTTGAGGCAATTAGTTGGAATAGTGCCTCTCAATGTTCAAGTTGGCGTGAGAATGGATTTGGAGGCAATTGAGAAGTTTGCTAGAACTGAAGTGAGTTCTTACTATATATTTTAAATTTTTATTCAAATGCTACTGAAAATAGAGTGCTCTAGCTGCCTCTCATATTCAATATGGCTCAGAACAATATAATCAAGTATATCGACAGGCGCAGCATAAGTCTCAACATTCTGAGTGGCAAAAACATACCCATGATTTCGCTCATCAAAAATCGGCTGAAGTCGGCAATTTAGAATTAAATAGAAAAAAATTAGAGAGTTTTGTTGGAAATATTGCAACTAATTTAAAGCGAATTGCAAGTCCTGTATTTTTCAAGAACTGTGAAAAAAAAATGAAATCTGTTGGAAGTTGCAACAGTTCGAGTCCAAATTCAAACAGCAGAATTGTGGAAAGCCCTGATGAAACAGACTTCAGGTTTTCTTTCTTTCCTTCTTTTTTTCTTTTCGTCTTTTCTTCTTTCTTCTTTTTTCTTATTTTCCATTCAATATTTCAATCTACACGACAATATAGATTGGAAAACGAAATAATAGAACGAAAAACCGATGAAGAAACTTTACCCAACAGGATCAATATCGGTGACAGTCCAATCACAACTGCACAGTCAGTCGAAAGCATATTATCATCAGTAGAATTTTTAGAAAGAAAAGAATCGAGTCAACAAGATCGACCGCATAATACCCGCAGAAATTTACTGCCCATGATGCAAGTTAATGCGCCACAACAGCATAAATTGAATACAAAAGTGTTAAACAAACAAGTTGTCTCTGCAATGGCACTGTCTCGACCATTTAAATATCTCTTCACAGCATGCTCGGTAAAGAATCATGCTTATCTTTTATTTTATTGATTTTCTAATGATACTCTTCTGTCTTTTTTTCTTTCGTCCAGGGATCCATCAAGATTTGGGACGTGTCTGTCAGTCTCAAAGAGGCACCGCAAGTTGGAATCATTGATCTGAATATAGAATCCAACAAACTCATTCGCACCATAAAATTAACTCCAGATGGTAAAACTCTCATCGCAGGCGGTGAAGGACAAGACGTGTCAATATGTAACATCAACACCACAACCCCGCATCTCATTGCAAGAATACCCAGTGTAGGATGTGATATATATACGCTTGCAGTAACGCATAACTCGGCTGCCGTTATTATTGGAGGGCGCGATAGCTTGCTCCAACTTTGGGATATTAGTAGCGCCACAGCTTTAACTGCTGCTCAGAAAATTAATATGAATTTTGTCAGAAGTTTTATTGGGCACACTGCTTCAGTTACTTGTGTTTCAATCAGCCGAGATGGGAAAAAACTGTATTCTGGTCAGTGCTGCAACTGCCACATCAAAACTGTAGTTTTATAAGCATAAAACTAATTAATTGTATGCAAATAAAATAACAACAAAAAATAGGATCTTTGGACAAAACTGTTCGACTATGGGATATACAATTCGGATACTTGCTTGAAACTTTCAACTTTTCATGCCCAGTTTACAGCTTTGATTTGAATCCACTGATTCCGATTCTTACTGTCGGGCTTGACAATGCTGTTGTGCAAAAATTTCTCACGCGGTTGCCGATGCACCATCAGCAACAGCAACAACAGAATAATTCTTTGGGCAGCACCAGCGCAACAACTTCTGATAATCTCATTCGAACAACAGACCACGACATTGTTTATCTCGAGAACCCCAAAATTTCGGCAGAAAAAATCGACACAGTGAGTGCTGAGTCGCAACAGCAGCAACAAAACCGATTCGGCGGAGATGATGACAGCCACGATGATAATGATGATATTGAACGGAATTTGTCGAAGCCTACACCGTGGAGTTGCGTGAAATATAGTAGAAGTGGGCTGTGGTTTGTCGTTGCTGGGTCCAACGGAAATGTCAGTGTGTACAAAGAAGGAAATGTGAATCCAGCAACTGTGGCTGTGATGAGTTGCGGTGGAGGAAGAGGTGAAGGTGGAGGTAGTGCAAGCGGGGATGTAAAAAATCGAAGATGCGGAGCAAAAAAAATTTGCACTATTTTGGGTGACGGAAGCGCTACTATTTGCGCGGATGTATCTTTGTGCGGGAATTTCATCGTTGAGTGTTTTTGTTTTTTTTGTAACCAAATTTTAAAAAAAAATTTTTTTTTTAAAGGTGATAGGTCGTAATACCGAGTTTTATGTTTACCGAGTTTTTTCTGAGTACTGAATATCACGAATAAGAAAATTTAAAAAAAAAAAAAGAAAGACAAAATCCGTGGCAACTTTATTGGTTACGAATGCACGAATGTCTCAAGCGCACCTTCTTCATCATCTGTCCACACGCTCGCAACAATTTGAGGCTCATTTGGATTCCAAGAAACGTCCCTTATACAAACAGCGGTGGTCTCTCGTTGCCTCTCCCGCTGTCGCAAAGCCACCAAATGACGCGCCCGTTCGAATGCAGTCGACGCTCGACTGACAATCAGCTCTTCATCTTCTTCTGAATTACGAAGCGATTGCGACTGCACCCGAGGAACTTTCAACACGGCAATAGGCGGGCCCCCTGATGGATGAAGAACGGGATCATAAATATACACGCAGCCATCGGAGCTCCCGGAATAAATATATCGATGGCCAGTGTTTTCGGGAGAATAGTGGCACCGAATGAGCGTCCGTAGCACTTTATGCCCCTTGAATGTGGCAACGCTTTTGTCAGCAGGGTGTGGACGGGCAAGTCGCGATGGATACGATTGCCAACGGTAGTCGAAATTTGTGGTTCGCACAGGTCGCGTTGCGTAGAAGTCGTCATCATCAACCATACTTTTGCGGAGATCCCAGACTTTGATTGACTGGTCTTTTGCGTTTGATATGACTGTGCGAGCGTCACGGTCGCGGGTTGTGATGAATGTTATTCCTTCGGTGTGGCCTAGAAGAACCCCTACGGGTCGGGAGTTTGCAAGTGATGATCGTCGATCCCAGACTTTGACTTTACCGTCATCACTGCCACTGATTAGAATGTTCGCACTTTCATCGGCAAACGCGACTGCATTAACGTCTTCATTGTGGGCCTCCACTCTATTTGCGATTTAAGTGGTTTTCTACTTTCATTGCCACTATTTTTTCTTTTGCTCAATTTGCTCATTAACTCACCTATGCAAAACGGTCTTTGTAACAACATCTTGAACAAAAATATAGCCTTCGGAAGCGCCAGCAACAACTTCGCGACCGTCCTCAGAAAGTCGTACACTCCAAATACCGCAGTCTTCATTGAACGGCAGAGCAATGTGTGACGAATAGTGTAACAGGGCTGTGTCATCATCGTTTGAAGAATTATTGAACGAGGTGTTGCGGAGATTGACGAGAAAAATAGTAGCGTGGATAGATGAGTAGACAAGCGAGGAGTTATCTTTCGAGAGGTCACAATCAGTGATTGTCCAACGCCCAGGTGCACATCTGATTTTGGATGCAAGTGAAAATGCGTTGTGTGGAGCGAAAAGAGAGATGTTAAAGTCTTGAGTTGCTGCATAGAATAATGAGCCGTCCGAGGAAAACTGGGCACAGTACGGTTTCGCATCGAAACGTTTGCGAAGGCGTGGGTCAGACGAATGGGATGTGGGTAGCAGCTGTGCCACCAGCCTAGTTTTTGTAGTGGTATGGTTCGACCGGCCGACTTCCCTGGCACGTACGTGGCGAAGAACAGGCGCCAAAGTGTGCTGATTTTTGCTGTTTTCGGATGGTATTGGATTGGTGTGTTGGCGTTGTTTTTTGTTTTTGTTTGGCGCATACTCGTCGTCCGAGCTGTTGGAGTTGCTGCTGCTGATCTGACGTTGACGGTAGATATCAATACCATCATTATAATCGTATACGTCGCTGTTGTCGCTCTCAACATTCTCATAGTCATCATCGTCATCATCGTCATCGTCATCAAACAACACATTCGGACGGTTTCCAAAAAGTAACTGATGCAAAGAAACCGTGGACGTGGCATGGGTTTCGGAGAAGTCTGTCCAATTGCTGTCGGACTCCAGGTCGCTGTCAACACCGTTGTTGTTCTCGTTTTCGTTGCTGTCCATTGCAGAAATTTGATTTGTTGATTTGAAATTGAGAAATTTGAGTGGGGAAATGGGGAATACCCAATCACAGACACACTCAACGCACAGCCAGCAAGGGCTTGGGAGTGGGAGCGGTCAAGTGCTGCACAACGACAACAACAACCATCATCGACACCACCACTCTCATCCGCTTACGCAATCGCCGTCGTTCTCGCACTCTCAGCTGCAGCACCTTGCATCCGCATCGGCGCCAAACTCGGCAGCCATTTTTGTTGGCGAGCTGCAGGACCAGCTGGATCTGGCATATGAAAAAAGGTGAGGGAGGAATACTGACGGCTATGGGTGGGCTGAGCAGCCGCAAAATGGCTAACCACGCGTAATCACATGCATAGTCTCGGCACGTCGCGCTTCCTCAAGAGCATCAAGTGCCGACATCAGCCGCAGCCGCAGTCGCAGTCGCAACCCTACGACGGGACGCCGCTGGTGGCAAAGGCGTTTTTGAAGCCACTGGCGCTTGTTCCGGCGTCGGCGGCGACGTCGGCGCCGCTGGTCGCCTCGCCCACGACGCCCCCACAGTTGCACCCACAGCATCCGCAATCTCCCCTCTCCGTTGTCGCGCAGTCCGCAGTTTTTTCTTCGGCGGACACTCCCCTCGATTCGCAGCAAAACCAGAACCTCCCTATGTCTTTGAAGCAAACTGTCCGCGCTATCCAGGGTCCGTCTATCAATCTCTATCTCCATCGCAATTACTAAAGCTACTACTCAGATGAAGCTGCGCTGCTCATCCACATCCCCAACGCGTTTCCATACATTAAAGTCATAGAAACTCAACGCGCCGCTTATATGGTCAGACAGTTTCTCTATTCAAACTTGTATGACCGCATCAGGTTTTTTTTATCTCTCATTCTTTTTCTCTCTTAATCAATCTGATTATTTTTAATCAGCACCCGCCCCTTCTTATCGTTTGGCGAAAAAATTTGGATCACTTTCCAGATTTTGACTGGCTTGTCACAAGCCCATGCTCTCAATGTACGGTTTTTTTTATTTCTTATCAATGATTAATAAATTATTATTAGATATACCACGGCGATATCAAAACCGAAAACATTCTTGTAACTTCATGGACATGGGCCTACATATCCGATTTTTCAGCTTCCCATAAACCCGTCCATTTACCAGAAGACAATCCAGCTGACTTCAACTTCTTCTTCGACTCATCATCGCGGCGTAGCTGCTACCTTGCCCCCGAACGCTTTCTTGCGCCTGGCGAAACATTATTTCATGTGAAACGAGCCGAATTGACTCCAGAAATGGATATTTTTGGGATTGGGTGCACTATTGCAGAAATGTTTTTGGAAGGAACGCCGATTTTCAATTTGAGTCAACTTTTGCGTTATCGCAGGGGCGAATATGATCCTAGTCTTGTGCTGGATAAAATCGAGAATTTTCATGTCCGGGTAAAGGAAGTACATTTACTTTATATAATTTAATTTTTTGTTTGCAGGAAATGCTCAGTAGTATGATTGATATTGACCCCAAGAAAAGAAAGTCAATAGACGCATACTTGAATGAATTGTAAGCTATTGATGGAGCCATCTTTTCGGTTATAAGCTCAGCAAAAAATGATATACACTACATAAAAACACACAGCCGCGATTTGATTTTTCCGTCGTATTACTCAACGTTTTTGCACACATTCATTCATGGTCTCTCTTTGAATACATCAAATATTGGTGGGCAAAATCAGCAGCAAACGCGCCCACTATCGTCAGCATCGTTGTCGTCATCACCATCTCCGGGCTCAGTGCCTCTTTCGCAAACTGCTTTGGGAGCAGCTGCTTCTGCTTCTGCTATTCCCGTTACTGCGGACGTTAAGATTGAGAAGATGTTCTATGAGTTTTGGAGAGTTGCTGAGGCGGCTGGGATTCCGAATGAATATGAGAATTCGAATCGCCAAAGTTCCAAAAATAGAGGTGTGATAATTTTTTATTTTGTTTTTCTAAGTTTTTCTCATCGTATTACTTTGAAGCTATTTCGTTGTCGGCGGTTGGAAGAATGGTTCGATTTTTTCTAGTTGCTGTGTTCTTACTAAAAAAGGGAAAAAAACAACAGAATTTACTACCTTTAACACTCAGCATTCCAAATTACACTAGTTCTTCGTCAGACATTGAGATCAAAGAGTCATGCCGTAAGTCACGCTCACATTTGCTTGAACAACATTGTAGATTCTGAAATTTTTGTTCAATAGATGATGTTTGTTTGATTCTCACAACAATTGTATGCACAACTCTTCGAAATACCCATTATGCGACATCTCGTCTCATGGCTTTGGAACTAATTCTGGTATTGGGAATACAACTGACTGACGAAGACCGGCTTGATAGGATCGTTCCATATGTGGTTTATTTGCTGCAGGACGAGAATGCAATGGTCCGATGTTTGGCAGTCAAAGTGCTGACGCAATTAGTTGAGTTTTTTCTTCTTTTTCTTCTTTTTTTCTTACCTTCATTCTCATTGCAGCTTTCTATGGTTGAAAGTATCACAACAGCGGATGTGACTATTTTCCAGGAATACATTTTGCCGATATTGAAGCCCTTGTCTGCCGATACCGAAATAATTGTCAGGATTTCATACGCTGGGTGCATCGCTAGCATTGGTGAGACAAAAATTATTTTATTTCTTCTATTTTTATCTTCATTTTTTATTATTAATATTTTATCCAGCTGAAACTGCATTGAGATTTCTTGAATTGGCACAACTGTTTCAGCAAAATTTTAGTGAAGCGGAGGGAGATGGTAACATTCATCAGGTTTGGGTTATATATATACATATTTATTTCCCTTTTCACCGAAATAATTAGCTATCGTATGATGTTGCCTTGCACGAACTTCATGAGTCTATACAAGATCAGGTTGTTGTGTTTCTGAGTGATCCAGACGTTGATGTGAAGCGAGCGCTTTTGTTTGATATGGCGCGACTCTGTATATTTTTTGGAAAACAACGAGCAAACGACGTGCTCCTAGGCCATATGATAACTTATTTGAATGATAAAGATTGGCAACTGAGAAGGTGTGCAATTTATTTTATTTTCTTTGCGTTATCTGACCAAGCAATCACAAATAAATATACGTATAATAGTGCCTTTTTCGAAAGCATTGTTGGGGTTGGAACGTTTGTTGGATGGCGGAGTTTAGAGGAGTATATATTACCACTGATGGTTCAATCATTGACGGATGCGGAAGAGTTTGTTGTTGAAAAGGTTCTCATGTCGCTCACGCTTTTGGCGGAACTTGGGCTGTTCCAGAAGCCAAAATTGAAGGAACTCGCAAACAGTATCTTACCGTTGCTGTGTCATCCAAGCCCATGGATTCGTCATGGTTTAAAATTTTCGTTTTGTGTTTGTCTGCGAAACTAAAACCAAAAATAACATGTTGACTTATCTAAATAGGAGCGATTGCATTCATAGCAACAACGTCGAAACTTCTGCCGTTGATCGATGTGCGATGTATTTTATATCGCGAGCTGAAACCTTTCTTAAAATCAAACATGTCTGACATTTCGGAAATTAATCTGCTCTTCAATTTGAAGTCTCCCGTAAGTTTTAGTACGCACTCACTTGTCCCCATCTTTCTGTTTCTTTTTTTCTTTGATTTATTTGCAAAAATCTCATTTAGCTTAGTCGAGTCTTGTTCGACCAAGCGCTGTTGCTCGCAACGCAAGCGCCGGCAGTCTCGTACAAGAAGGAAATATTTGATGACGTGCTTGAACTTTCACAATCGGATTCGAACGAGAAGTGAGTAATTGGTTGCGCACAGAAAATTCTTTTAAAGCCTAAAAGTCTTTCAAGATTCATTCTTTTTTTGTTTTTTAACCCTAGCTTTTTTTTTCAGCAACACCGAGTTAATACAAAGGCTTCGCGAATTTGGGATGACTGATGAAGACAAAGAGAAACTATTTGCATTAAAGTATTACATATCAAAGTCAACACAAAGAAGAGGAGCTGGTGTTGGGACAATGAAATTTAGTGGTGCTGTGCTTGGTGAAAATGATAAAATCAATTGGGTTTGTGTGTATATACGGTTTTTGGCTAATAATCTTTTTAATTTTTTCTTCAACACAAACTTAAGATTCGAATCGCAGCGCACACAGTGTTCCTAACTCCACCAAAGTATATTAATACCACTAAAAGCAGCGTAAGCTACCCTCAATCCCCCTTCCGCTACTTCTTAGATTTAAAATAATAAAATAATTTTCGTGTTTAGCGCGGTGGTGGCGGACCACGACCTCGTCATTCATCAGAATCCTTATTCAGTCGATTGGAAAACAGCCCTAATCAACTGATATTGACTAAATTTGCCGCGCGGATGGACAGCGCAGCCTCGTCGGACGGTGGCGGCGGCGGCAAACCACATCATCTCGCACCAGCCCCTACACTGCGTGCGAGATCGGTCAGCACGGCGTCAGAAGCGGCGACAAGTCATGCATCTGGACCCGCTGTTGCGAAATATACGGAAACTGAGGCGTCAGATCAGGCATCAGTTGTTTCTTTTGATTTAGATGTAAAGAGTGGTGCGCGAGGGAAAATGAGCGGATCACAAGTTGGTAGCATTCGAAAAGAAGTTTCGAGGATGCAAGTAGGGGTTGATGTTGCCAGAATTGAAATTGTTGATGGTGTTGGCACGTTGGTTTCTGGAAGTATGTTTTTTTT
>JADGJH010000041.1:0-15205 GCA_027596945.1 Physocladia obscura
TGCCAATGCACTGACCCTTGGATATACGTAATATGAAGCTCCATGCAATGTACTGCAGTTTTCTAAAGAGCCACTTCAGAACAATTTTGACTATTTGGTATGCGAAGCGTCTGAATCCACGAACAGAATATTTTGCTGCAATAAACAAAAATAATGAAATTATTATCCCTCAACTATGATAAAATATTGTAATCACAAAACCTTTTCTCCACTGTGCAAAACGTTTTGATCCACCCTTGAATAAAACAAGAAGTAGAGGCAAGATCCATTTTTCAACCAACAAGAACCACTGCGAGTTGAAAAATTGCGGTTGTGATCCGTGTGCATCTGATGCTAATGCTGTTGATCGTGGCGTGAATTCGTTGTCGCTGTCGTCTTCGACAATTTTGTTTTTTCGTTGTCGTTTTTGAAACAGGTGATTTGGGTTTTTGGAGTCGTAACGAAAAACAATGTATCCGGCGCGACGGAGGTGGGCATATGCTTGATATTGTTCAAGAGAGCAATAGACACAAGTATTGGTGTTCGCATTTTCAGTGTTCAATGTGTGCGCCTGGTTGTCGTCTCGCGGCTCATCAGCTAACAAGACTTTGTAACATTCTTGCAACGACATTGATCCAACGGCGTTCGCATAGACGGCAACATCATCAGTAAACTTGGGATTTGTCGAAACAGGTAGTTCATCTGACGTGAACGATGCGGCGACTACAGCGAGGGACGCGGCTGTGTCAACATGTTTTATTGCGAGCGAGTTGCGTTCGACGAGAAACAGGGCTTCTTCGGGGAGGAGAAGCGTGTCTGATTTAGAAAACAGCTGGGCGTTTATTTGATTCGAGGGAATAGTGAGTCTTGCGGCGGAGAAGCCGGTGGTTGTAAAGAGAGTACCCAGAGGCCGTGGCACGTGGGTCAAACGGGAAGCTGGATTGAAGATGCCAATGGCAGTTGCTTTTCTGGAAGAGCGATTGACTAGTTACAGCATTGCGCGGTATAGTTTACGAAGGTTGCCAACTCACGGCTTGAAGAGACGAGGGGAAGCCAACGAGGAGTGAATCGCGTTAAATGTCGAGTCAAGCGGATCATTCTCATCATCATCGGCATTGCTGTCGCTGTTGTTATTGGTGGTGGGAAGTGCAACGCCGGCAATCAGGGCATCGTCATTATCATTGTCCTCAGCTTCAGGTTCACTGCCACTTTCACTTTCGCTTAATTCCATTTATCGCAAATATTTTTATACTCGTTTGTTCAATTTAAACAGGACACAAATGCACTGTCAACGCCGACAGGGGATTGGAAAAATGGGGTAGAAAGCAAAAGGCACTTGTGGCTAAATTATTTGTGTATGGGATATCTGTATTCACAACGCGTGGGCCGTGGCCAAGCACAGCCACCTGTTCTATTACCCGTATTTCTGGAGACTTGCAGAAAACCACCGAGAATTCCTCAGACGGAAGTCTACGGGTATCTGTAGCAAATAAAGCATCTTGTGTTTTTTGTTTTTTGTTTTTCGCTGAATTTCTCCTGCGGACCACTTGCCAACCATCATCCATGACTGGTGCTTCGAAGGCAAAGGTGAAAACCGGATCTGCCTCCACAACTAAGTAAGTCGTAACGTATCATAGCCAGCTGTATTGTGCGACACTGTCTTTCTCGATCATACCAGACTGATATAAAGACTGTCCAGCACAAAGAAAATCTCTGACTTTTTAGCAAAGCAAACAAAGACAAATGTCAACAGCCCGGCAACTACAAACGGCAGTGCAGACAATGATAATGGATCTGGTAAAAATTATTTTCTATTGATCTTCCTTTTCTCTTCCTTTTTTTTTTTTTTGTTTTCCTGAGAGTGATTCATCTGGCACTCTCGAGCACAACCACACAACCAAGCACAAACAAAAAGATGAATCAACGGTAAACTTAAAAATAATTCCACAACAGAAATTCCCGAAAACCCATTCAACGAATCCAACGACTACAGCAATAATTCAACCATGGATATTGACTTGTCTGTCGAAAGAACAAACAAGCGATTAAAAAGAATTCGCAGAAACAGTCTACCGTTATTCGATCCCACCGACGATAAAGACGATTTTCTCGAAGAAGAAGATCTTATGTTGACACCGCCCCCGCCGTCTGCGAAATATAAAACAGGCATATCGCTGTCTTCGTTACCTTCTGTTTCGGCGACTAAATCGGATTCTACTGCTGGAGACGGCAGTAGCGATAGTAGCGGTGTTGGTGGTGCTGGAAGCAATAGCAATACCAAAAATCTGTTAGTTTATGAAGATGATGACGACGATCTGGATCTGATTTTGAACTCATCGTATGATTTTTTGATGGCGGACAAAAAGAGCAAAGCGGGTAACAACGATGCCAGTGATGGTAGTGAAAAGGCACAGAACTCGAAAAGGTTTGGTAAAATTATTAAATATTTAGTTTGTTTATAAATCATCATATTATAAAGAGTGTCAACTGCAACAACAAGATTATCGCGCAAAACGTCGTCAGAGCTATTTGATTCCATCATGTCATCTGCTGGTGCAAACCGAGCCGCCAACAAATATTCATTTTCTCTGGAATCTCTTTTACGCGACAAAGAACAGCGAGAAAAACAACTTGAAGAAACGAAACTTCTTGAGGAAATGATTACTGCTGAGGTGTTAAATCTAGTCTTTATATCAACGGCTTTTTTTTTAACACGGGCACAAAACAGAATGCAGATGAAAACTCGACAACTCGCGAATCGGCCGCAACAAAATACCTGGCCAAACTATTGGGTGAAACTGAACATTCCCAAAACTTAGCATCAAAATCTACACTAAAAAAGAAGCGCAAGACATTCTCAGAAGACGATATATCTGAGGATAAAGAAGAATCAGATCAAGACGAAATTCCCAATGACGATGAAAATAGTGATGAATATGATGTTGATGAAGAAGAAATTTTGTATTCTGAGGGAGAAGAAGAACGGCTTGACGCCGAAGCAAAAATGCAATCTGACAAATCGACACGCAATGCAAATAAACGCATCAAAAACATGGTTATGGAAAGTCTCAAGACTGTGACAATCGATAAAGTTGTCTTGTTTGATGAAGATAAAGTATTTGCACATAGACAAGATTTCTCGTTTCTATTTCTACCTGCAAGAGGAGATTCGATGGGCCAGATTATTTTTGATGCACTTAATGGAGGTATTTTTTTGTTTGTTCTATTGGATGAAAAATTGTTATGCCTCACACACACACACACGAAAGACGAAAAATCATGCGAAACGTTTCTGGGATCCGAAACACTAATCAGAGCCATCGAAGACGCGAACTGGTACTTCCCAGACGAACTAGCGCTTTGGCTGTTCCAAACAGCATGCCACTCGAAATCTGAATTTAAAGCCACAACAGCTGCCAAGAGTCTTAACAAATATTTTGAGTATTTCTCGAATCGACAAGGCACCTGGGTTATCACGGACGCCATGTTTCATGCAATTCTTGAGGCTTATGGAGTTGACTATGGGTTGTTAATGAAAGCGGAGGATTGTGGTGAAAAGAGTGTTGGTGCTTTTTTGAAGAGCGTTTCACGGGTAAAGGCGATGGAGGGGATGCCGTTTAGATGTGTTAAATTCCCGGCTTTTAATTTTGCGCTTTGTGTAGAATTGTATACTTCGTGTCTGGTGAATCGGTAAAAACAAACGGTTATTTTTCTATTTTTTTATTTATTTAATCTTATTTCAATAGATCAAATCACTACCCACCACAAGCACTGGAAAACGGATTCCTCCTTCTCACAAAACTATCCATGGACCAAAAACTTGCAACAATAACTGGTGACCTACTTGCCAAATCTGTGTCAAAACTTGGCCGTAAACTCTCTGATGACAATGACAACACGCATACAAGCGAGCCCAACAAACAACGCTGTGACTCGACCTCATCCACATCCTCTGCTGTCGCATCCGTTGCATATATTACAAACAGCTTGTACCTGTTCGTCGGTCCTGACCCGAAATGGCAGCATGTGCTGATCTGCCGGCCGTATTCGGCGCTACTCGGATCCCTGGCGGCACCGTCAGCGGCTGGATGCCCCACGCAACGTGGGATGGGATTTATTGCGCGTATTCGCAAACAACTTGCATGCATGTGTGTCATTGGTGGTGGCGTTGATGGCGGGTATCGAAAGAACGGAGCCGATTACGCGCTTTCATCATCGACGTTGACAAGTAATGTGATGCTGATGCAGCGGACTTTTGAGGCTGTAAATAATGTTGTTGCACAGTATACGGTTGAGTCGAGCAAGACTGACTATGCACGGCTGTCATTGCGAGTGCAAGTACTTGCGGCTGCGATTGGAGGGATCGGAGGAGTACGGGAGAATAAACATGAGGCGAAACGGTTGTGTGGGATTCTGGCCAGGATGCATGGAAATATCTCAGATATGAATAGCTTGTCCTTGGATCGGACTGAGGTAATGGATTTTTTTAATATTTTTTATTCGTGTTAATATTTTTTCCTTGTACAGGCCAAGGAACAAATCCATGATTTGAAAACGTGGATTGATTTGAGTTTACCGCCGGAAAGCGCGCAGGCATCCATTACCGCCTATTATAATTAAATTATATTTCAAAAAACTCTTTTTTTCGCTTTTAAATAAAATAGTTTATTCGAAAAAAAGATTGAATTTGTGCAAATCTTCAAAATTTTCACTGAAATGATGAAAAATGATCGTGGCAAAAGAAAAGAAAAGTTTTTTTGAGTATTTAATATTTATTGATGTTGTTAATTTTTTTACAGCTTTTTTTATTTGACGATTGAAAAAAAAAGTCTAAGAATGGTGTGGATTCTGGAGAACAATCAGAATATATTCCTTGTCTGATTTGATTTGATTATTCAGAAATTGCAACTCAACCAGTATCACCAAAAAATTACCTGGAGCAACCATGATTTCGTGCTTTTTTGATCGAATTCTGAGAAAGGTCAAGTCATTCTGTTATATAAAAGGAGATGTAAAATGAAATTATTAAAAATAAATTAAAATAAAATAAAACAGTATCAGGTGAGAGGTGGAATATAAATTCTTGACAATAATTTATCCGCTCTGGTATCTTAAGAATACCATCACACTTTTAACGACGCCACTCTTGAAAATAATAGGGCAAGGTGATCCGTTATGAAATAAACGCACACACCTGGGGATCCAAATCTCTGATAACACTTCTAGCTTTTGCAGCAAGTTGAGTGATGAGGGCAGCGTGTTGGATAGTTTTATCAGCATCCAAAGTCGTTCTGATTGGAATGCCTTCGAGATTTACAATGACGATGCCTTCAACACCCTTGTGGCTAGAGAGACGTTTGATTGTTTCTTCGACTTCAGACTATACAGGAAGTAATTGGGATCAGATACGGAATACAATACGGAATATATATAGAGATGGAGTTTTTAAGGAACAGGTTTCGATTGCAGGCAAAACAGCACAAAACGATGCGAAACAATACAACACGAGTTGAGATTGAGCAAAAGCGTCGGATCGGCAGATCGGAAGTGCAAATACGGACGGTGCTGTGGTTGAACAAAAACCAGGCAAACAAACCATTTTCTTTTCTTTTTGTGAAGTAAAAAATGAGACTGCGATTGCTTCCCTTCCACCGCTGCATTACAGGAAAAGCAGGCGCACCGCCACCACCGCAAGCACATCCACAACCATTACGAAATCCAATGCATCCGACTCAAGTATACGCGAGAGAAAGTCCGACAGAAAACGCGAGCAGAAATAAAACGAAAAGTTCGGATGGAAATCGGTGGACTCCGTTTCCTTTGGATTATTCCGTCACCGCGCGTCCGCAAACCGCGCCACACGCCCACCCTGCTTTCGATCCAGTCAAACAGCGCCGCTTGCGTATCTTTGCTTTTATCTCGGCCTCTTTTGCCACTGCGATCGTGTTGGGTGTTGCCGTCGCAAACGCGGATGCGGATGCGGATTCTCCGCCAATTGATTCTCCTTCAACATCTGCTTCTTCTTCTTTTCTTTCCTCACCTATTTCTGCAGTTGCTTGGTCGCAAATGCGTCAAGTCTCAAAGGCTCGCGAGCATCTGGCCGTTTGGGTCTGGGGTAGTGCTACGCGCCAAAGTCAAAGCAGTCAGCAAGCATCTGCAGCCGAAATAACTCCATTTACAAACCTCCCCCTTCGCCACTTTGCAGTTGCAAATAATGCTGCCGCATTTGCTGCCATCGATATTGCTGGAAATTTGCTGCTCACCATTCCCGATATCTCCCCATCCATCGCCTTCGTTACCCTTGCCAATGCGAATCTCACCCACGCGTCTTTTGCTCGCAACACTCTTATTGCCGTTTCGAAATCTGGAGTTGTTTTTAAACTCGACTTGCCGAAGCTGAATTCAGAGTTGATAAAAGTTAATTCTTCGTCATATGTTGCAAAACCAGCGGGTTGGTTGGATTATATGTCGGGCACATATACTGGACCTGGAATTCTTGTGGATGCATCATCTGCCATTTCGAAAATTGGATTCGATAAAACTGTGCCGTCATCTGAAAAGTAAGTCAAGTTTTATTTTACTTCCAATTCATTATAATTTTTTTTCTTGCGCAAGCAGAATTGTTTCAATTGCAACTGGGGATAATCACTTGCTTGCCCTTTCGGCCTCCGGACGGGTCTATTCAGCTGCACTCAACAATGACGCTGACAAATTCGGTCAACTTGGTCTTGGAGAATCTTCCACTATCACTGCAACGCTTTCTCATCTGTTGACTCCAATTACTACTTTGAAATCGATAAAAATTGCTCAAATTGCTGCAGGGTCTGCATTTAGTCTCGCTAGGTCCGTCGATGGACAAAACGTGTATGCCTGGGGAGACAATCGGTTTGGCCAGCTGGGAACGGCTCGAAAACTAAAAGATATCGCGTATTCCAGTAAACCTTTGAAGGTTTCTTTAATTTCATCATCTTCTGAAGATTGGAAATGTAATTGGATTGCAGCCGGCGGCAGTACGGCTGTTATGATTGTTGATTCTTTGAATGCAACTGAAGTGTTTTCAGTTGGAATGGGTAATGCTTATTCCTTTTATTTTCTTTTTTATTTTTATTTTATTTTAAAAATTTATATTCAGGTCAATGGGGACAACTTGGGATCGGAAACTTTATACATGTTTCAAACAGCCCCTCAAAAATTGCTGCGCTCTCAAACAAGTCAGAGTACTCTGAATCAACAAATACCGTTGTGCCTATCCGAATTGCATCCGTCACACTTGGCGCTACGCACGCTGTCGCTGTCATGAATTCCGCAGCACATGCAGGCGGTGGCAGCAAAGAGTTTGGCAACGATGTATTTGCATGGGGAGCAAATGAGTCTGGCCAGTTAGCACGTGTGGATAGGAAGAAATCAAATTCTGCAGCACCAGGATGGGTTCAGCCAGTATTTCAGGATAATATTGATAATAATGGTGTTGCTACTGATATTACTGCGGCACCTATTGATACAACAGGAAATGATACTTTACATTCACCGCCAAAATGGGATCCGAAAGTTATTGGGAGGTTGCAAACTGCTGCACCAGGAAAAGTTTTAGTGAATGGTGTATGGGGGCCTCGATCTTTGATTGTGGAACAGGCTTTTGCTTGCGCTGAAGGCGTGACGGTTTTATATTCGCGAATCGTTGGTTGAGAGAAAAAAACTGCAACTCTATCAAATTTTCACTTTTATTTGGTTAATCACTGTCAACGTGACTTTAACCGTCAATCTCTTCCAAAATGTTATTATACATATCCGTGATAAGATCAGAAAATTCACAAATGGATCCATTGCCAGCTTCGCGCACCGGAAGATCTATGACTGATTGATGAATTGATGCAATTTCAGGAAGGTAGGGCGTTGACTTGGTGCTACCAGCGTAAATATTGATTGTGTTCCAAATTTCGTCGTTGTTGAGACCATTTTCATCTCCGGCAACAGATACTGTTTTTGAAATCTTCCGCCGTCTATAAACGGCGATACCTCCGACTGTGATTATAGTAACCAGACATGCACCAATCACAGAGCCAATAAGTGAAGTTGGTAGAATTGCAGATACCGCCGATCCAGCAGTATTGGATTGAGATATCGTATTCATTGCAACCGGAGCAATGGCTTGAGTCGGAGTTGTAATAGCAGTTTGAGTTGTTTGCGATGCTTGTGCACTTTCAGTGTAACTGTTTACGGATGGCTCAATCAATGCTAATGAAACTGTAACCTCAGCTGCATTAACGACACCTTCTTCGGTAGCAACAAGGCCAGCTGTTGATTCGATTTCGATATTATCATCAGTTTGAATAACTCCATTGACGCAAACGGCAGTCCCGTCAGTCAAGAAAACATCTGGATCTGAACAATCAACAACTCCTACATTGAGTTGCTCAAATAGTGGAAGGGTGAGATTCGCAATAATAGTCGATGCTGAACTGTCTTGAATATAGATTGCAGAATTTCCATCGGAAGACACGTCAAAAAGAGATACGATGTCATTGCAGGAATTGTAGTCGGTAGTGTACGTGTTTAGACATTGAACTGTCGTCGATGCGCGCACTCGGATGGCATAGATTAAAAGTGAAAGAGCCAGCAGGAAATTTAATCTAGCTGTCGACATTGTGCTGTCTCCCCCCTTGGAAAAACAATAAAATGAGTAGTGTCTTTGAAAAAAGACAAAAAGAAAAATTCTATTTCGCCGTTTCATATTTTCCTTGCTTTAGACACCAGGGAAAAAACTACCTTTGCGGCATAAGCAGGTCAAGGTCTTTTCAGTGGTTGGCGAAGAAATTGACAGCATTTTTGCATTCCGTAGTTTATAAAACAAACTGGAATCCTGGTTTAAGGAAGAAGTGGGAAGGAAAATTTTTTTATTGAATGCGACGTGTCTAATCAAGAAAAAATTTTCATACTGCTTCAAGTATGTGTGCTGTGTTTTATCGAAAACTTCTTTTAATGAATGCTGTTTATGTATGACTGTTTTTTACTAGTTTTATTTTGGTGTTTCAGCAAATTCATACAAAGTCAAAGATATGTGGCTGTCTCAAGCATGAAAAAATTCCAACAACCAGTAAAACTTTTTCGAAACCAAGATCCACTACCACCGACCAAATCAAAAACCAATGCCTGCAAACCACGGCATGTCCCACGCAAGTCATATGCATACACATTATGACTCCACAGAAATGAAAGAATCTGATGAACTAATTCATAGTATCAAGCGAGAAATTCTCTTACAGGCGTCGGAACGCACAGATGCAGTTAAGAGAAATAATCTTATACGACTTCATTAATTTTTATTGATATTATAGTTATTTTTTTTTTTTTTCCTTTTTTCAAGAAAATACATGTAATAGAATTGCAATCCTAGTTGAGATTTGCGAGCTTCCAAAATACCAGACATACGAAAGCAAAACAAAATGGAACTGAAATTGGGCATCTGTTTCAGAACGTTGAATAGACTGAAACAACTGCAAAAAGCAATAATCTGGCTAGGTCAAGAAACCAGATAAAATTAAATTTTTTTTAATCTCCTCCGACCCAACATAATCCGAAATAATTTTTTGCGATAAAATAACTTCTTGCGATGAAATAACGGCCAAAGGAGTTACAATACAAACAATGATGATTTAGCATGAAACGAAAGAGGCAACGTAACGAATCCTTCGAAACATTTGACCAAACTACCATGGTAATGTTACAATTTTGCGTTACTTATTTTCGAATTTTATTCATCATGGTTAAATTTACAGTTTGTTGTCAATGTCAGCATAGAGCTTGTTCTGCAAAGAGAACAGCGGCATAATGTGAAAGGAGGACTGGAAAGCGCTGAATTAAATTTTGAGATGTGTTGTGATTTCCAATTTTTTCCTCGTCGCTATTGTTGTAATTAGTTATAAGCATTGGTTCTTAATTTTGCCATCATGTCATGTGAAATACAAAATACCATTGATTTTTTAAAATCTGTTAGCTGTCACAAATTTGATTTTTGCTGTATGGAGTATAATCATGAAAGAGAACAGCTGGTTGGAACAAAAATATTTCCAAAGACGTATATCATATTTCGCCGCCTACAGCTGCCTGAAAATATGTACTTGATCTACATGCATGGTCTATTGGATCAAACACTGCCTGTTATTCACATGACAAACATTACTTGTTTTTAAGCAAAGCGGATGTTGACTTCATTATTTACTGATTTTCAAGTTTGTTTTTTTTTCTACTTATTTATTTATTGAAACACGTATTCACCTGCTTCTTCAACCAAAGCCCCATTCAAATCATACGAAACTTTGAACCGCAGCTTCAAAGGCTCCTATAAAAAACACGAACATTAATTTCAACAAAACCACACAAAAACAAAAAAAAAAAAAAACACAAAAACCAAAACACAATTCAAACTCACATTCGAAGGATTCACAACCCTCAATTTCTGCACAACCTGCGCTTGATTCAGTGCCGGCACAACGGTTCCTGACAATGGCTGCACCAGTGTCAACTGCATGATTTTGGGTACAGCAACTTGAAACGTTAGCTGCTCAAACTGAACTGGCGTCGTGTTCATGAATATTGCTTCGCCATGCCACGCTTTCGTCGATGCGTCCGTGTGGTACTTAACTTTTATCTGCAGGCCATTTTTGCTGAAGATTCGGGCTGCAGTTCGGAAATTTTTTTTTTTTTTCAAATTTTATTATTGGAAAGTCAAAATATTATTGCTTTACCGTCTTTCACTTCAGTGGTATTGATTTGCAAGTTTTGCAAAGGCGTAATAATGCCAGAAACAGTCGATGCAGACGGTGAAATTGAGGGACCGGCAGAAACTGAATTAGTTGGTGATATCGTGTGAAGTGAATTAGCTGTACTGGTTTGAGCGGCCGGTTTTGTTCCGAAACTCATATCCAGTGATTGGTTCAGCAAGTTCACTGAATTTCCAAACAGTAGGTTTTGCTGCTGCTGCTGTTGCTGCTGTTGTTGTCTTTGCTGTAGAAATATTGGGGTAGGCGATGCTGCTACGCTTCCACCAACGGGAGATATTGTTGTAGGAGCTGAATAGTTGTTATTTTTATATATATATAAATAAAAGGATAATAATAAAATACTCAACTACTAATTGGCACTCCAAAGCTAACTGGAGTTGCAAAATTTTGATGAAATCCTTGTGCAGAAGAATAATTCGGCAAGATTGGAACTGCTGTCGAAAAAAATTGTGCTCCATTATTACTCAACAAATCGCTGTTGTTGTTGTTATTTCCAATCAAGATTGGCTCCATAAATGCTGAAGACGACAGAGTTGCGGGAGGAATTTGACGGTTGCTACTGCCGCTGCTGCCGCTGCTGCTTCCAAAGAAATCCAGATCCTTCAGATCATTTAACCCTGATGGAGCTGAAGCTTTTCCCGATTCGCCACTGGTAGGATTATAGTTGCCTGCGGAAAACGGCGATGATGATGGAATCGTGCTGTCATCGAAATCTATCAAACTGATTGCGCCGGTGACAGGAGATATGTCAGATGAAGGAGAATTGGCATTGTTGTTTGTGTTAAAAGATGACAACGAATCCGGAAGGGTTGGTCGAGTGAATGATTGACCAGATCGGAATTTTTGGTAGTTTTCGATTGTTGTGTTAATATAGTCATTAATTTGAAGTAGTTTCTCTGTTTTTAATTTGTGTAAGAAATGGGTGGAGAAGAAAATTTTGCTTATTATTTTTTTTTTGATTTTTGATTCGTTTACCGATTCTTTCTTCTTGCTCCCCGCTCGAAATCAAATTTTGAATCCGGTTTTGAGCAGACCTGGTCGCTCCCAACAGCGTCTTAATGTGTTGTCATGTTGAAAATGGATTAGATTCAAATTGACATCTCATAAAATGTCGATTTGTTCGCTCAGTCTCGTGCAAACACTCACATCAATTTCTTTGCTTGATGGATCAGTTGATTCTAGCAAGTTGTTCAGTGCAAGGGCTTTTTCCGCAATTTTATCCAGGTCAGTATCGACATGGCGCTTGTAATCAGGTTTGCTTTCAGTTTCCTGTATTCCCAAACATAGAACTGAAATTAATATGAAAAATAAAAATAAAACCAAATCGTAAAACAAGATTATTTACATAGCCTGAAAGAATTTTCATTAGTTCGTTAGCTTGCTCTAAAGCAGCTGGTGTTCCTAGCCTCAACAGTTCCTGGAGTTTTGCGCCTTGCGCAATGCGATCTTCTTCTTCAAGTTCATTCTCAGATTTCAGAGTCTAAATCAAAATATTTGTAATAGTCAGAAGAAAAATTGAAGTAACAAAATATTTAACCGTGGATGCTGTTAGCACAGCAGCAGAGTCTGTTGATAATCCAGGGAATCTATATCCTTTGTACGAAAGAAGACGATACATGTCTGAAATATTTTTAAAGTCATCCCGATAACGAGAAGAAACACATAAAGTTGAATTCCATTGCTGAATAAGTTCCAAAATACGAAATTGGACTGGATTGCCCGGCTATAACAAAAAAAAAAAAAAAAAGTAAATTGTTTGTTGAAGATAGAAAAATAATCGTAAATATTAACCCCTGGTTTCGCGGGAAACCGTTTGACCAATTCATTTAGAAATTCTTTCGAAGCAATAATCAGTTGGAATGGGTAGCCGCAATTTTTAACGAGCATATCGAGTAACTGCGTGTGCTGATTAAAAAAGAACAAGAAAAAGAAAAAGGAAATAGAGATGGGATGAAATAGACAGCCGTGTAGTTACGTTAAGAGAATTTATAGCAATTGTTTGAAGGCCAGGGAGTTGGTTGCGGCGATCAGAATTGGCAGCCTAATTTTAATAAAAAGACGCGTTGGTACAGGGTTTACTTGCGACAAGAAAACGACGAGATTGACAGAAACTCACAGGCGAGAAGCCAAAGGAATCGAATCTGTTGTTGAGGTAGCGGAGGACGGTGAAAGCGACTTCTCTGGGACTGCAGCGATGGGACGAATAGACGGATGGTTAGAAGGAAGAATAGAATAAAGCGAGTAACAAGACGCACTAAGAGTTCTGCTTTTCGGAGACCAAATCGCAAACACGCAGCGCGGCAGCCAAGTCCAAGGCAGGCGCGAGAACGGCGCTTTCGACGGCGGCGGTGACGCGTGCAGTGACGGCCGACGATGCGGCGGGCGGCGGCGGTGGCGGAGTCGCGGCGGCAATCCCGGCACTCAGCGCCGAGTCCAGAGTTTGCACGGCTGACGTGAGATAGTTCATTTGTTTGAAGGGAACAAATCAAAGGCACAAACAGACAAATAAACGAGCAAGAAACAAAGACAGCGAACGCGGAATGAACGACCTTGACGACGACATTGACAACGACAATTCTATCGACGAGTGGATCGAGGACGACGCCACGCCCTGCCGCTGTCTGCTGTGTCCTGCCGTCCTGCCCGATCCCGACGCAACACTCGCCCATCTCACCTCTGCCCACGCATTCGATCTCGCAAAAACCCACAAGCTGCTGGGTCTGTGTACTATAACAAGCTTCTAAATTTGCTCTCTTAATTTACGCTTTTTCTTCTCTAGCCCTTGACTTTTACGCTGGCATTCGCCTCGTGAATTACATCAGAGCAAAGGTGAGAGAAAAAAAAAGGAAAAAGCCTCCCCTTCAAATTTCGATAATAATAATTTCGGCAGTCCAACGCCGACCCTTCTTTCAACGTGGCATCTGTTATCGAAAATCGAGATTCGTGGATTTCCGATGACGCTTACTTGATTCCAGTCATTGAAAACGATCCATTACTATACGCACTTGATTTCGATGACGATGATGATGACGTCAATAATGATGAGGAAACTGCGATTGCCAACCAGTTTTCGAATTCAGTTTTTCTCGAAACATCGAACTCTAATGCGGACAAAAAAAAGATTCATTCATTGGAACACCAGCTAGCCGAGCTGAAAGCCGCCTTTTCTGAATACAAAGACCACGTTCGCGACACGTTTCTCCGCGAAAAAGACTCTTCTTCTTCTTCTTCTTTACCTTCCTCATCGACAATATCTTTGATCAAGCAAACCACCGTCGAAAACAAGAAAGAGGAAACTGCATGGGAAATGGACTATTATTTTGGATCATATGCTGAGACGGAAATTCACGAAACAATGCTCAAAGATGTTGTCCGCACCGACAGTTACCGTGACTGTTTTTACAGCAACAAGGACTTTTTCAAAAACAAAATTGTCCTCGATGTCGGATGCGGGACAGGTATCCTCTCAATGTTTGCTGCAAAATCAGGCGCCAAACACGTTTACGCCGTCGACAACTCAACAATCATTCTCAAAGCCAAAGAAATCGCCGCCAAAAACAATCTTGCTGACAAAATCACTTTCATTCGCGGTGAAATTGAATCCATCACCCTTCCTGTGGCTAAAGTTGACGTCATTGTGTCAGAGTGGATGGGTTACTTCCTGCTGTTTGAGGGCATGTTTGACAGCGTTATTACTGCCAGAGATCGGTGGTTGGCGCCAAACGACGGTATTATGGCGCCAAGTCATGCGGATATATTGATTGCTGGATTGGAGGATGAGGAGTGGATTAATGATAAGCTGAATTTCTGGAATGACGTTTATGGATTCGATTATACACCTATGAAGGATACTTTTTGTACTGATGGGCAAGTTGATGTTGTAAGTCCTAGGTCTATTATTACTGAGGCAGTTGTTCTTAAGGTAACAGCAAGTGAGGGTAGCGAGTATAAGATAGTAAAGAGTGAGCGAAGCGAGTCGTATCGAGTAAGAAAGAAAAAATTCGGACTGCAAATGTATTTTATGAGAAAAAGAACACACAAAGATTGTTTCAAGTATTAATTAGACGTTCACAGAAACTTGATCTCGCAACAATTACAAGTCCAGAACTAGACTTTAAAACGCCTTTTACTCTCAAATTCACGAAACCCGGCCGTCTCCATGCACTCTGCGGCTGGTTCGACATTCGATTTGAATTCCCACACAAGGATGCAAACCCAATATTTTTTTCCACATCGCCAATGGTAAAACCAACACATTGGAAACAAACTTCGTTTCCGCTTGAAGTTCCTGTCGACGTCAATGCTGGAACTGTTTTTGAGGGAGTCTTTGTTTGCAAAAAGAGCAAAGAAAACGTTCGCGAGTTGGATGTTGTCATTTCTTATGTTGACCCGAACACAAAAACTGAGAGAAGTCAGAAATTTACTGTTCGTTGACGGATTTATTT